>APFE030894328.1:0-10968 GCA_000404065.3 Pinus taeda | reverse complement strand
TGAATCTATATAATATTAACATGGTAAGGGATAAAATGTTCGTATACAATTTAATGAATAATTGATTTGGTATGCGATGATTTCTCTATTAAATATAATTGATTTGCTTTTTAAATTCTTTTAATAAACCTACAATATTCATACCATCGAATTTAACATATGATTTTCATATTCCTGCATATTCTAACCCTGAGCATGGGTAATGTCACAATTCCATTTTAAGTATGAAAAATGTCACATGTTCTCCCAATGAATCATCCAAAGTTTATATCTGACTTGTCCCAACAAAAAACAATACATAAATACATATGCCAATCTTGGCAGAGATGAAGCATCGTCTTTAGTGTCGATCTTATCACAATCATATTAAGTGAAATCGACTGACCTCTACTTCAGAATCCTGACAGCAATATTCAGTCTGGTGTTCTTCTTTCCCCATAAAACAAAGTTCTTGAAATTAAAAATTCTGCTCACAACCAGTTTGATTTATTGGTTTATAAAGAGTTTAAATTTTCAAGTCATTCATAAGTTCAAAAAGGTTGTGCATTTATGTAGTGTCAGCTGCTGAATGTGAAAAGTCTTTGAAGCTTTTAGCTGTCAAGTTACATGCAGTGTAACATGTCAAATTCCCTGCCCATCCACCCGGCTTCTATAGGAAAGGGGGGCTATCCAATTCTTTCTAGTTATTTTTGACAGGACTGCGCTAGCTTTCGCTTGGTAATGTAAATAAAAAAAAAAGAACCCTATATATTCTGGATGGGTAAGGATTTTAATAAGACGAACGATGGCGGGGAGGATCCATTAATGGTATCGTATTGTTCTTGTCCCACTGCATCTGTTCTTTTGAGTGGTGAAAGGGCCTGTGAGATACCAGGCAACTGTGAACCTGTGAATCAAATCAACTAGCTTCCCTTTGAAAAACGAGGGATATAATTAGTCTCTTCTTTCTATGAAAGAAGGTTATATATAATGAGTCTCTGAGGGTCATCAGGGGAGCAAATAGAGAAAGGGCTAGTGGGTGCATGTGATTATGGTATACACCAATCTGTGGATACTAAATTGTTCATTTAGAATTCTAGATGCATCATGTTTTCAGATTTTTTAACTGCTGCATTGGCTGATTGTCTTATCAATGCAGTTATTCAGTTGGTTTTAACTTTGTCTCTGAAGGTAATCAGGGGAGCAAATAGAGAGTGTTAGTGGCTTCATCTGATTATGGTATACACCAATCTTTGGATGCTAAATTGTTCATTTAGAATTCTATATGTATAATTTTTTCAGATTTTTTTAGCTTTTTCGAGAAATGTACAGTTGCACCGTTGCTCATATTGTTTATTTGTTTTACAGTGAAACTATCCTTTTCCATCATAGAATTTAGTAATACCATTTAGATCTTTGGAATGTTAACTAACTAGTATTCACTTTAGATTTGTTTTTTTAGGCTTTTTTCTGAAACTTTTATATTAATTCTATCACAATTGATGGCCATCCAAGGCGCCCCTTCTTTTGGTTATATTTGAAATATGATATTATGAATCTCATCTTTGCAAAAACATAGAAAATCTGGTAGTGCTGGTTTGTTAGAGCAACTAATATCTGTGTGTAGATTTGTTACAGCATTGAGCATGTTGGTCCTTGTGTATACTTCAGGAACAAAATGGAGAGCAAAATTCATCAGCAGGAGCAGCAAAATTTGAAGCACTTGACTTCAAGGGCCATCCTGCAGATAAGGCCACAACAGGAAGATGGTTACCTGCCGTTGTCATACTAGGTATAAATATAGATATCAACTAATCTCAGAACTGAATTTTACATTGAAATTCGTTTGGTTCACTGTGAGGCATTGAAACAGGAATTGAGATGGGTGAAAGATTGACAACTTTGGGCATATCTGTAAATTTGGTAATACTAGGTATAAATATAGATATCAACTAATCTCAGAACTGAATTTTACATTGAAATTCGTTTGGTTAACTGTGAGGCATTGAAACAGGAATTGAGATGTGCGAAAGATTGACAACTTTGGGCATATCTGTAAATTTGGTAACGTATTTGGAGAATACTATGCACCTTCCTAGTGCACAATCTGCAAATATTGTGACAAATTTTCTTGGAACTTCCTTCATTCTGTCCCTCTTTGGAGGATTTCTGGCTGACACCTTCTTAGGAAGATACTTGACAATTGCCATTTTTGCCTCAATTCAAAGCCTGGTATGCCTCTAATCTTTAATTATGATTGCATATGAGTGCTTAGATATTTTTCTTTTTTGGGTATCTATGGGATATTTGAAAGAGAATAATAGTTGGTATGGTATTTCCAGGGAGTAGGGGTGTTGACAATCTCCACTGCATTACCACAGTTCAGACCTCATCCATGCATTCACAATGAACGATGTGAAGAAGCAGATGGTTTACAACTTTTTGTTCTCTACTTATCCCTGTATCTTATTGCACTGGGTACTGGAGGACTGAAATCAAGTGTATCAGGCTTTGGATCTGATCAGTTTGATGAAAATGACGATAAAGAAAGGAGTCAGATGGACTACTTCTTTAACCGATTCTTCTTCTGTATCAGTTTAGGATCTCTGCTTGCTGTGACAGTGCTTGTATACATCCAGGATAATGTGGGGAGGCCATGGGGTTATGGAATATGTGCTGTATGTATGATGTCAGCCATTCTCATATTCCTTGGAGGAACAAGGACGTATAGATTCAACAAGGCCACTGGAAGTCCACTCACTCAGATTCTCCAAGTGGCTGTAGCATCTTGGAGGAATAGAAAGCTTATATTGCCTGCAGATGTGGGACAGTTGTATGATGGTAATAAGGCCTCTCTGTCCCACAACAGGGCACCCCATACAAATCAATTCCGGTGAGTAATTCTGCTTTCTAAGATGAGCTGTGATGAATAATGTTTTGGCTGTACTTTGAAATTTGGTTTTAGTCTCAGTATAGAACATATGTAGGAACACACGTTTTATTCTAATAATGGCTTCTCAGTATCAGACTGGGCCATTATAGTTCAAACTAATATTGTTCTATTTTTTTAATTATATAATAAATTAACAAAATTCTTAATTGATCCTAACACGTGTTACAATACGTCCAGGTTTGGTTGTCAGCTTAGCAGGCAACAGTTCAACCCAATCCCAGGGTGATATAGGCGTCTTTTTCAAATCGAAATCCAACGTTATTAAACCATTGGTTTAATTAAGAGATTAAATAGTATCGCCTTACAATTGAAGTAAGATTTTGGGAATATTTATCAATTTTTTTTTCAAATCTAAATTTAAATCTAATATTATTGCTTTAATTAAAAGATTAAATAGATTCACCTTAATTAAAATTAAGGGAAATTAAGGATTAAATAGATTCACTTTTATATTTTGAGAATATTTATCAATTCGATAGACATAAAAAAAAAATATTTAAACCAAATATTTTTGTCAGATTAGATATTTCTGTGATTTATTTGTGTGATTCATATTTCAGTGATTCATGATATAACTCAAAATTTTCCAGAAAAATCACATTAAAAAACCTAGAATCTACTTCGAACCTTTTATCTAGGTTCATCATCATACCAATTCACAATCAAATAAAGATGGCCAAATAGATTTGAACTCCATTGCATAAATTTCATGCAAAATCCACATTCTTTGGTGATGAGTTGCAGCAATTTACTTAGAATCGATTTCGAGCATTTATCTAGGTTCATCATCATACCAATTCGCAATCAAATAAAAATGGCCAAATAGATTTGAACTGCATAGCATAAATTTCATGCAAAATCCACATACATTTTTTGGTGATGAATTGTTGCAGCATTTTGGTTGAAGTCCTGTAGCTTATTAGTGCATGGAATCGGATCAACTATATATATTGTATTCATTAGGAAGTTTATACATATACATATCTCGGATTTATTGCCGAAAGTATATAACTGTAGAGTAGACTCTACATTCTTGAAGGTTGACAAAAATGAAAATTGTCTCATATACAACATGTATACCTGAAATAGTTACTTGAGATCTGAGTATAGAAATCAAAAAGACTTTCCAGACTTGCAAAGACTTGCAAAAATTTGTGTGGGCTAACAGTGAGTTAAGCCATTGTATGAGGATTGTGAATATAAAAAAAGATATATTAGAAATTTACCATTTTGTGAGAATCATATACCCAGAAAACAAAAATCCTGGATCTGGAAGTAGTGGCTGTCCCTTCTAATCTGCACTGGCAGTGGCTGTCCTTTCTAATCTGCACTCTGCACCCTTCTAATCTGCACTGGCAGTGGCTGTCAGTTCTAATCTGCACCCTCCATATGCCTTGGGGAGCTGTAAGGCCCATTTTAGATAGTGTATCGGATCTTAATTTCACCCTGTTAAGAGTTTTGGGCGGTTTCAAATCTCAAATCCACAGTTTCTAACTCAGAGGAACCATTTTACCAGACTTCCCAAAAGGCATTTTCTTTGGTGACAGAGTTGTTGCAGGATTTTGGCTGAAGTCCTGGAGCTTATTAGTGCAAGGAATCGGATCATGATTTCTTAGATCGGATCATGATTTCACCATGCTAAGAGTTTTAAGTGATTTCGACTTAAAAGTTAAAATCCACAGATTCTAACTGTGAGAATTCATTCTACCAGACTTCCCAAAAGTTGGCTTAGGAAAGTGCATTTTAAATATGGTATATCAAAGGGTTTTTTGGGCTATAGTCTCTTTGATCTGGCTTGTAGGCCCGAAATGCCTCTGATATCTGAAAGCGAATATTAGTTAGGTTCAGATTTACTTTCCAAGCAACTTCAATTTCATTTGTGAGATCAACGGCCCAGGTTTATATTATTCTATGGGGAAGATTTGTGGCTTTTGTTTTTATAAAAAAGATTTATGGTTTTTGTTATAGACTACTCTTATTTTCATAGATTTTGGAAACATTTTAAAATCGGATAAGCAGAAAAAACCTCAGTTTCAATTTGAAGAAAGAGCCTTCCGCATCTATGGTGGTTAAAAAAATTATTAGTACTTAATTGACTCTCAAGAGAACAGTTTAGAAGCAGCTTTCAGACTCGATTATAATTAAATTTAGCTTTTCGGCCACCATTAATTTTAATGTTATTGTGCCAAGTGCATTACGGCAGGGAGGCAGGTCTTTTCCAACTGTTTTTGACGATGCTGATTGAAATTACGCGTTTAGCAACCTAACAGACTTTGTGACACAGATCTAGAAGGCGTCATCGTTATGTTCAACCACCCACCTTAATCAGCGTGTATATTTAGAACTTGGTGTCATCTGGGTAGTTTTGGAATTTTAAAATGAAACTATTCACAATTTTATAATCAGTCTTAATATTTTCAGTAACGAATGATCAAAATATATTTGATATTTGAAAATTTTGAATGAATTAGATTCGTTTTAGGAAAAAAAAAGAAATATAGAGGTGTATGAATTGTTGATGGTTAAAAGTAGTTAGAATTTTAGTGACAAAATTTTTATAGTAGTAGTATTTGAAGTATTTGAATTATGTTTTTGATTGTATAAATAAATTAGTGTTTGAATCATGTTTTTGACAGTAAAATAAATTCAACATCATCAAAAACTTCTAAAACATCGAAATTAGAAAAAAAAACATTAAAAAGAAAATTGGATTTCTAAGGTCTTTCTGAGCAATTTTGACTACATTGTCTTTTGGGTTAAACCTACCCATCGAAATTAGGAAAAAAACATTAGAAAAAAATTGGATGTCTGATGTCTTTCTGAGCAATTTTGACTACGTTGTCTTTGGGTTAACCCACCCATCCTGTCAGGTGTCCAGCATCTCAAAAGCTGTACATGCTAGTTGCTGGGTTTGGGTTCCAGGGCCTTTTGCTACGCTGATGACTGGTGACGTGTCAACAAAAAATTACATGCCCGTTGCTGCTTTTAAAAGGGGCAGAAATTTTGCCATAGTGATGGAAAAGGAAAACATAGCTTTTTTGACCAGCATTGGGTTTATCGATAACTGCTTTGAAAGACTTAGGACATATTTTATTTTATTTTACAGCCTTTTTTGACCAGCTTTGGGTTTATCGATAACTACTTTGAAAGACCTGGACATTTTTTAGTTTATTTTATTGCAGATTTTATGAATCTAACGGGGTTGGGCTGATCAAAATTACCAGTTGATTTTTCTATGTTTCTTGTATAATCAAATTTACCATTAATATAATTTAAATTATAAATTTTACTTTAAATCATAGCTAAATTTCTTTGATATAATTTTTATTTTAAGTGAAAATAGGATTTGTACCATATAACTTTATGTTTGGTCGTCAATAAATACATTAATATTACAAACTAAATTTATTAAAAAATTTGTTTTTTTCTTCATAGGAATATATGAGTTTTTTTAGAGAATATAGTTGAGTAATAAAGATGGGTTTTTAGGTGAATACTTTACAAAATTACCTTAACAAAATACAAAATTTATCACACATAATATTATTAAGGAATTTTTTAATAGATTTCATTTACCATTAGAGAATTATCCCATGACTGATTTGGCTATTTTTTTTAATTCACATATTTTCAATTTACACCCCTTGTTAGTATACTCGTACTTCTTTGTTTAAGTATCTTAATACAAAAATATGTTTTGGATTGGATATTTTCTCCAATGTTCCCTCTTCTTGTCATGATGTTTTCATAGATTTTTCCTTTGGGAGATAGGCTTTGACCAGATGTTGCACAATCAAGAGAGAACCTCTCATAATTGTAATTGTGTCCACTTAATGTTCTTTGGCTAACAAAAACCCTTAGTAAAGACCATTTATCTCTACTTAATTATTTGATATGACCAAAACCCATGAGTACATGAACACTTTGTCCTCATCAAAACCATAGAGTACACTTCCCTATCTTACCACTTCTCTATCTTACCACTTCTCTTTTAGATAATCAAAAACCACCCTTCCTCACCCTACCACCCATCTCTTAAATAATTAATTTTTTTTATCAATATAAATTAAAATCATAATTAAAATTATTGAATATTAATTACCTATTATTATATTAAAAAACATTATGATATTACAATATAATGTTACTTTTGCTTTTAATAATACTTTCGATTTTGCATTTTAAATATTCATTTTTTAATATAAACCAAAACAAAATATATAAAAAATATTAATTCACTGAAATAGGTATTAAAAAATATTATAATAATATGTTTTTTTGAAATAAAAGAATATAGATTCATCTTACATTCAAGATTTTAAAAATGGAATGTCTGATGTCATTATACTTTTATCTCTTTGATATCTTAATATCAAAGGATATTGATATATTAAATGATCAGATAAATAAATGTCGATTGGGAGGTTTTTAAGTAGTTGCAGTTAATGTAGTGCTAATTAATGTTCTTGGGTATTTATTTTAGTATTAAAAGTATATATGAATTAAAAAATAAGAAATATAGAGTTGTTAGTTTTAATTTTGGTTTTTTTAAGAATATTTTCAAATTTTAAATTGAATTTTGTGATATATTAAAAATTATAAAAGTTCTGGGGTTTGAATAGGTGATTAGGTGTTAAGGCACATTAGTTTTTGATGTGAAGTTATAGATTCAATTTCTTATTCGGATTAGGGTGATACATGAATTTTGGATAGACTGTAATTGGGTGCTTTATTAATGCACTTGTTAATCTGATAAGAGTGATATATTAGACCCTATAAAAATATAGTCCACCAAATCTACAGAAAATATCTATAAAAAAATATTCCCTACATTTAATCATCATTTAATCTTCTTTTGATGTATAATTTTCCATAACCAAGTGATTAAGATGTTTTTCATCCGTTATATATTGCAGGTGGCTGGACAGAGCTTCTATAATAGACTCATCGATGGAGGAGTCTTCCCATCCCAGTAGATGGAGGCTTTGCACACTAAGTAAAGTAGAAGAGGTGAAGATAATAATAAGAATGCTGCCTATCTGGGCAACCACAATAATGTTCTGGACCATCTATGCTCAAATGGTAACCTTCTCAGTAGAACAAGCTTCCCACATGAACAGAAACATGGGAAACTTTCAGATACCGGCGGCCTCCATGACAGTATTTTTTGTGAGTGCAATCCTGGTGACAATAGCCCTCTATGACCGCATAATCATGCCCCTGGCAAGAGGTTGGACCGGTCACCAACAGGGTTTCACAACACTTCAGAAAATAGGGTTTGGACTCGCCTTGTCATGCCTTGCAATGGTTGCTGCAGCACTAACAGAAAAGAAACGTAGCCAAGAGGGCAGAGCTCATGGGCTTTTAGACAAGCCCAATTCCTCAGTCCCCATGACTGTTTTCTATCTTGTTCCACAATTTTTCCTGGTTGGCACTGGAGAAGCATTTATATACACAGGTCAGCTGGATTTCTTCATCAGAGAATCCCCTCCTGGCATGAAAACCATGAGCACTGGACTTTTCTTGAGCACGCTAGCCCTAGGGTTTTTCCTCAGTAGCCTTCTGGTCTCTATTGTTAACCATGTGACCACAAGCAGTTCTCATCCAGGATGGCTCAGCAACAACTTGTATAGAGGAAGGCTTGACAAGTTCTACTGGCTGGTTGCAATCATGAGTTTGGTCAACTTTATTATATTCTTGATGTTTGCCAAGTGGTACACTTACAAGGACACTGTGATGGGCAAACACTACAACTTTCAGGAACCAGAAAAGGCAGATGAAAAGGAGGCCAGACCTCCAAGCATATCATCCATTGATGAAAAGGAGAGCAGACCTCCAAGCAAATCATCCATTGAGTAACTCTTTGCCCAAGATTCTTCACATAATAATCGGTATTATGAAGTTAATTGTGATTTTCAGAGTTGTTTTTTTGTCAAATACCTATGACTATGACTTCTTCCACTCATGAATTGTGAGATATATCTGCTTCACTATCCAGGCAATTCTTGTTAAAATATGAGCTATGCAACCTTCAATCTTGAGCCAGTCAAAACATAAGAGTTTGAGCTCTTACCCTCAAAGATAATTTGGTGTAGTTCAAGTATGATAATAAAGTCTAATGCGCAGTGTGGTTTTCATACTTTCAATGTGGCAAATTGCAGTGAACTATGATTTTTCATGGGCGTTGTTTGAGGATTATATTTCAATTGCAAAAATTTTAAATTTATATTTTTAATGTGGAGTGAATTATGATTTTTTTTATAAGTTTTTTTTTTAATGTATATAATATGAAATGGATTTTTTTCTGATATTTTTTCTGGTTAATTTTAATTAAAATTTAATGGAGAATATAAAAACTTGATTTTAAATTGGTATAATCTATGGAATTCAAGTGTCCTGTATTAAATCTATTTATATATTCAAAAATATATTTTAAATTTAGAAATTATATTTTCTAATTTCGATAAATTCAAATAAGAAAACTATTTTATAAATTAAACATCAAAATTTTTAAATTTTTAATATTTCCAACCATAATTTTAAAACTAAAATAAATTCAAAATTGTTAAAAATGTCTGGGGTACTCAAAATCCCACAACTTAAAAACTATAACTTTAATATATATATTTTTTTTTAATTCACCCCGATTTAACGAAAAATCTACACATTTTCCCTGAGAAAATGTCAACTGTTTAGACTACGCTTTTTTTCATGTGACGATAGCTAACGGGTATGATGTTCTCTGTTAACTGATCAAATTTTGGTGCACGTGGGTTTATTCTAATTGTGAGCGTGGCATCAATACATCTAAATAACGCTGTCACCCTGTAAAATTGGAAAATTGCAGGTATGTCTTAACTGTAAGGGTTTTAAGAGTTCATGAATGTCCATGAAATAAAATCAACGAAAATAAAATTGCAAATGTGAACCATTCATGGCAGTGTTCGATATTATAATTTCATCTGTGGACTATATCCATGCAAATCTTTCACGGAATATCAAGTCAAATCTCACAGATTCTTATTCAGTGCATTCGGTTTATCTAAGACTCTATTTTGACTTAGCAGCGCAAAATGAAATTTGCTGATGTGGTGTACATATTATCATGGAGGATAATATGCAATATCAAATTTGCTGGTGCTGGAATGGTGGTAGGGGCTCCAATATAAACTCAGAGGCGATGGCTCTGGCTGACTTTTTTTCTATAAATCTTTTTCTAAATATTCAATCACTTCAGATTTATGGAGATTCAAAAGTCATTATTGACCATGTCTCTGAGAAGCACCAGATCAAAACACAGCATTTTGAGGGCTAGCTGAATAGAGTTATGGATATGTGGAAGAAGATGGAAAACTATTCTATTCGTCATATTTATAGATCTCAAAATGTCCAGGCATATATTCTATGTAAAAAGGGTCTTCTCACACAACCTCGCATCTGGAATATGGAGGTAATTTTTGAAGCAGAGAGATTTTCTATTCAGAAATTCTCTCTCCCTGGTACATAGCACTTTTGTCATTCAAAAGCCCAAGTATGTCTTTCCTATTTTCTATACTTTTGTATTTATATATGCCACTATTTTGTCTTGCAGGTGGAAACAGACCTATATCCTCCTGAAATTTTGATGATATGGCATATTCTCCTCCATCATTCTATCATAAGTGTGTATCTTCATACACTGCATATATGCTACATTCTGAATATAGGAATATTGTGGATAAATTGGATCAGTCTTATCTGGAATTTATTGTATTCAAGATTAAGCCAACTTATTTCTCTGAAATGATGTAATTATTTGGTCGTTATATATCTTATATAATACTATTGAGCTTTTTCTTAAAAAAACTATAAGGATTTAAATAGTTTATAAATATCTATGAAATAAACCCATTATCTTTTTCCACATTTGGTTGATTTTAGGTTGCAGCGAATTCTTGGATGCAAGGCTGGCCGTAATTTTATCCTTGATCAAATAATGATAGGCTTTAGGTTAATTATGTTATATTGTTATTAGGATTTTTTCAAAAAATTTAAAC
>APFE030894320.1:0-22877 GCA_000404065.3 Pinus taeda | reverse complement strand
ACCATACCAACCACAGTAAATATCATTTACTGTCTTACTGAGATAAATGGCGGTAAGGAGACTTTTACTTCACGTCAAAAATTAATTTCCTAGGCTTTCACTTCACCCATTATAAAATATGCTTTAGGAACTATATCGGGTCCAGGCTTTATCGCATGGCACACAAATGTGCACCCATTGTTTCTGCCGATTGCGAAATCCCGATCACCACATGCCCGATATATATATTATAATATATGCACAATAACAAAAGAAATATAAAACAAGCCACTTGCGGACCCGAAAAATTATGAACCAAATGTTGAGCAGCAGTCGGGTCCACAATATCGGGTGAGAGCTTATCGCATGGGAAAGAGACTGCACACTTGGTTTTCGCCGATAGCGAAAATAATATGGACGCGATAATTTATTAAAAGGGAATTATTTCCTTCATCGGGTCCGGCTCATCGCAAATAGTAAAAACAACTTTTAAAGCACCACTTCTATTTCGCCGATGCGATATGCCGATGCGATATCAGCTGATCGCTGAGGTTGCTGATCGCTGATCGCTGAGGTTGCTGATCGCTGAATTCGCTGGGCTGAATTGCTGGGGTTACTGGGATCGCTGCACGCTGAAACACTCACGCGCAGTTGGAATTACAATTTTCAACAAATCTCCGACCCAACAAAAAAATTCGTGTAGGCGAATCGGATCAAACTGTGATTGTCCAGAAAGATGGTGAAGCCATTTATCTTCCCGCTGATATATTGCATAACATTCTTCTAAGACTTCAGCCAGCTGATTTGGTAACCGCTCGGTCCATATCCCATGACTGGGATGCGGTTTATGATTCCAAATATTTCCAGCGTACGCATGACCTAAGAGAACAGTTCATTGTAGTGAACAACCATAACTTAGATATATGGGGTTTCAGTGTTATTTCCATGCGTTGGTTTCTGATGAAGGTCCGTTGTGATTGGGACACCTTTATGCACATTGAGGATCCAAAAGAGAAATTGGCTAATGGCATCCCACTGTTGCCATTATCTTCACAAATACCCAACAAAAAAACTCTGTTGCTTCTTCATCGACTCTCATCTCCGCTGTTCCATGAACAATCAGAGATTTCAGAAATTGAACACGTTTGCGAGTATAGTGTGGGAAAATCTTTGGCAAACTTTTGCACTCACTGGTAAGAGGGTTTACAACAAATAAGGTTAAGTCAGATCTGGCCACCAATAATAAGCCACTGCAGCTTGCTTTGACACCTAGAGTCTTCATACCGAAGGTGTCCCAATCACAACGGACCTTCATCAGAAACCAACGCATGGAAATAACACTGAAACCCCATATATCTAAGTTATGGTTGTTCACTACAATGCACTGTTCTCTTAGGTCATGCGTACGCTGGAAATATTTGGAATCATAAACCGCATCCCAGTCATGGGATATGGACCGAGAGGTTACCAAATCAGCTGGCTGAAGTCTTAGAAGAATGTTCTGCAATATATCAGCGGGAAGATAAATGGCTTCACCATCTTTCTGGACAATCACAGTTTGATCCGATTCGCCTACACGAATTTTTTTGTTGGGTCGGAGATTGGGATATAAATGATCAAACTCCTGAATCAAAAGTTCCATGGGAAGGTTTTCTGCAAAACGTATAGTTGCTTCTCTCCATGCAGGGACGAACACTAAATCTGTAGAGAGCTTCCTCTCTCTTCCTCGTTTCTTATCTTGTCCTCTGTGTGATGCGGAGATAGAATCTTCTACCATTTCGAAAATTCTTGGGACCCTTGTAGCGTCTTCTTGCTCAGTGAGAGTCACCATTTTGGAATGGAATAATGCCAAAAGGTTTTCACTTCCTCGCAGAAAAATGATGATGACTTTCCTGATGAGTTTCTTTTCGTTTGCCTGTGCCATGTGGTTTATATATACAAATCCCACGCCTAAAAATGTCTTGGTCCGTGCTTTCTGGAGAAGGGGACGTAGAATTTGAGTGGAGTGGGTCGTAGATGACTTTCATGAAACTTGTTTTTCTTTGATTTGATAGACGAGGTAAAGTTTCATGGTATTTCTTTAGTGTTTCATGGTATTTGGTAAAGTTTCATGGTATTTCTTTAGTATTTAAAAATTTAAATGACGTGGATTCTTAAAAAGGCTTGTTTGAAAATAGATATATATATGATTTATGTATCTTAATAAATTTGTAATTAAATTAAGTATTCATTTTCCATATTTTCTATTTGATGGATGGGGTAAAGTTTTTTTTGGTATTTTGATTAGTGTTTAAAATTTTAAACGGTGTGGATGGTTTAAAAGGTTTATTTGAATATAAAAATTTTGTTTTCTCATAAAGTTATAATTTAGGTTATATCATTTTCTATTTTATTTTATTTTTATTTTTATTTTTTACTTTTATATTATGGAAAATTTAAATTTATAATATAGATTTAGTGAAATTATTATTTTTTTATTTTTTTATATCAACATTTAGACTTATATTAAATTATGCAAGTGATTTCATCTCTTTTAAAATAATTTATTTTTCTTAATTGTTTAATAAAATATAAATTAGAATGGATCAAATTAATCTAGCTCGCAAATCTCAAGGTGTAAATGAGGTATAAATGAGTAAAACTTGAGTAAATATTTTTTACCTCAAAAAAATTGATTCCTCTAGGATTCCAAAGTTAAAATGGATTTATGATGATTTAATTATTAATTATTAATACTTATAATTAATAATTTTATTTTATTTTAAAATTATTTTTATTTTTTATATATGTGACCAAGTCAAAATGTTTACATCTATTTCATTGTGGATTGGGGATATAATTTTTTTATGTGTGACAAACATAGACCCATGTTAACTCCATATCTACCAAGCTACCAAAGCGATCAAATCTCTTGAGATTTAAACTTATTTTGGAGTGAAAAGAGATTGATCCCTCTCCACTTGTATATCTCGAGTTAAGATCCATCTATGTTGGTTTAATTTCCTCTTTTAAATAGACTATATTCCACATGAATACGAGGGGTCAATAACATAGGTTCTCGTTAACCTCGATGTATGTTGGTTTAATTTCCTCTTTTACATAAACTATATTTCACATGAAGACCATGGGTCAATACCATGGGTTGTCATAAACTTGTAGCTCAAAAACCACATGTAACTCACCAAATCAAGTTTACCTTATTATTTTAATTCAAAGTCATTTCTGTTTTAAGTTAGAGTTATTTTTAATTTTCTTTATTTAATTTTTGACCAAGTAAAAATATGAAGATAGGGTTACTTTTATTTATATTAATGATAATTATTGATTGTATTATTTTAAATGATTCATTGTATCATTTTTATTCTATTTGACGGAGTAAAATGTTAATATAATATAACAAGACAAGATAAAGATTTGCACCTTAGATGATAAGATGTATTTTATTTTTATATTTATTGTTATGTAATTTGCTCTAGTCAAGATGCTTACATAACATACCATCACATAACATAACCTTAGAACATCTCTTCCATAGTTTGTTGGAAAGCTTAATTTATTTTAGACCAACTTAGACCTACCTTAACTGCATATCTACAAGCTTAAGGGTCAAGTCCCTTGAGATGCAAACATTTTGAAAGGTGAAAAATGGCTTGATCCCAAGTGGTAGATATGGAGTTAAGATGGATCTATGCTCTTTTAATTATTATTAAATTTATGTTTTATTTTATTTTTACTTAGTCAAAATGCTAAAAAAGAGATTACAACATCTATACCATATTATTGGGCCAAGAGACACTCTGCAACCTATTATGTGGGAGATATCGTGTAATGTTACCTTCAAAAATAATAAAATAATATTTACATTAACGAATAAAAAAATAGTAATAACAAAACAAATCAATGTGAGACATAAATTAAATATGTCATTTTTCATCATAATTTACATCAACTTTATAATTTAATTGAAAGTAAAAAAAGTAATTTACCTTTTAGTGTTATAGAGATATGCAATTCCTTGGGTACTTATTATGGACATAATATGAAATTGACATATGCATGTTAATATTATGTTTAGTAAAACATTATATGAGAGAGTGTCTACCTTTTTATTCTATGAATAACTTCTTTCTAAATCAAGTTATGAAGGAGATTTGTAATACCTTCCAATGTTTAATATGGCTTTTGATATGTAATATTTTAAAAATGCTAATAACAATAATAACAAAAATAATTATGTGTAAATTTTCTCTTTGATATTTTGGCATATGAAGCTACATTGTTAGAATATAGATATCTTAATATCTTTTAAGGAAAGTTCAATATATATATATATATATATATATATATTATATATATAATATATATATTATATATATTATATTATATATATATATTATAAAGGTATTTATAAATATTGTAATTAAAGCATTAAATAAGATTATTGATTTTAAATGTGTCAAATTTTGAAGCTTAACAAAATTATGAATATTTGTGCCTTGTTGAGCCGAAAGACTCATTCTATAACTCAGTATGAATGGATGTGTAAGTTAGTTCGTTCGTACATCCATGATAAAAAATTCAACATATCAAAATTTTAGGCTTCACTCCATATCTTAGGTCATTGTTTGTCGTGACATCTGTAGAATTTTTCAAACCTCGAAATACTTAAAGCTTCCCAAAAACATTGCTTCTAATCCTCTGACCAAGCGAGACTCATGTTTGATACAAACTTACTCTTTGTTTACTCCTTTCAATATTTCCTACATGTCTTCATAATATGCTTCTTTTTTTCTGTTTAAGAAACCTTTGAACCATAATGAATTCTAAAATATCAGCTATGCAACAAGTTTTCTTAGTCAACTTAAACTGTTCTTCCCTTTCGTCAATTCTAGTCTACCTTAGACCTTATTCCCTTGCTTGATCAACAAACCAATGCCCCATTTTTCAAAGTGTCCAACAACGATGATAGGATGGAATAGTGTAAGTGGTAATCATGTTTTTGCAGAAGTAACCAGCAAGGAGAATCTTTCTTGCACTAGCATATCCAGATAAATGTCCACCACAAGCACCCGAATGGAAATCATTCAAAACTTTTTCGGCTTCCTCATGAGTGAGGCACCTCCATAAAATAACATCGATACCACGGCGGTAAAGAGTTTTGCCAATTATTAGATAATCTTTTGCTTGGTAACAAATACGTCATTGTTGCGAGTGATAAGTATGTGGACGAAAAGTTTGGGTCTAGAGATAGATCAATATATCTCCATACCACGGGACAGATGATGAAATCAGAAACAGAGACTCATACGGAATTAATGGTTCCATTATTGAATCGATATTTGTTGAGGGAAGGTCACAAAGAAGATCGACAAAGACTAGATATTTCTTTGATTTGGATTTGATGAACTCCAAGTGAAACTCTTGCAAAATGACAATCCATTTCGAGTATTCCCCCCCAGCAACTGACGTGACAGAATGTATTGCATAGGGTTGCAATCTAAAATGACAGTGGTCTCTAGGAGCACGATATAGTGGAAAAATCTCTATATAGGTTGAGCAGTAGCCAAATATAACGTTTCAACGTAAGAGTACTTAAATTCCATATCATTGGGATTGCACCTCAAATAATATATGATACGTTCAGTCCCATCTTCTTCTTGGACTAAAACCATAGCAATGGTTGTATCTGCAGCGATGAGATACAAGAAATAATCATTTTGATAATTAGGGGCATACATTAATGATGCTCAAATCAAGGTATCTTTAAGAGCATCAAAGGAAGCTTGCGCAACCTAATCATAATGGAAGGGTATCCCATTTTTCATAATATGAGTAATTCCTTTAGCCATTTTAGCGTAGTTGAGAATGAACCTCCTTAGAAGGTTAGCCTTCCCTTAGAGTCTCTGTAACTGCAGTAAATTGGAAGGTGGAGGCAGATCAAGAATTGCCTTAACCTTCAAAGGATCAAGTCGAATTCCTTCTTTAGACACTACAAAACTAGAAAATGACCAAAACCAACAAAAAAAACACATTTATGTGGATTGAGTCAAATTTTGCAGTGTCAGCACCATAAAAATATAGCTCTCAAATTTTGCGGGTGATTATCCCCTTTCCATGAATGAGTAGGTAAATCATCAAGATAGGGTTGAACAATGTGTTTGATGTCATGCAAGGCATAATTCATTTCCCTTTGAAAATTTTCCCCAGCGTTCTTCAAACTAAAAGGGAGTTTCCCATATGCGAATGTACCCTAGGGACAAATAAAATAAATTTTATATTGGCCTTCTAGGTGGATATTGATCTCATTATAGCTGGAAAAGCCATCCATAAATGAGAATATTTCACATTCGGCATAGTCATCAATTATCTGGTCGATAAAGGGAGTGGGATAGTTGTATTTTGGAAAAACATTATGAACATCCCTATTATCAACACACACTCATATTGTTCCTTATTTCTTCATGACATGAACAAGATTGGAAACCCAATAGGTAAGTAGAATGAGATAAATGAAACCAGCATGCAAAAGTTTTTCAATTTCTCCTTTTATGGCAGCAGCCTTCTTCAGATGAATAGGATGTAGGTGCTGTCATACTGGTTTGACATCAGGATACATTTTAATTTCATTTTCAACAATACTAGAATCAATTCCTATCATTTCCTCATATGACCAGGAAAATATGTTGCAGAATTCACAGAAAAGAGCATGGTAAGTTTCAAGTTCTGATGGAGAACAAGATTTGCCAACATGAATGTTCTCTACAATTCCAAGTTCAATTGAAATGTTGATAGAAATGGTTTGTTCGATATTTGACAAGTTTCCTTTGGAATTGAATGTGTCTATAAAAACATAATTCGAAAGGAAATCAACAATTGAAAGGTTACTTGGTTCATTTGAAACATCTTCTCTGTGATCTGGAAGATGGGATTGATGATGATAATCTTGCCATGGTTCTTCTTATGTCATCATTGATTGGATGATTCCTTCATCAGTAGAAAATGTACGTGAAAAAGGATCAGAGGAAGTAACATATTCTAATGATCGATCAACCCATACAATTGGTGATAACGAATTTGGATTTTCCACACTAGCCAAAAAGATTGACTACTATGCAAGCTCAATGGGGCTTAGTGGTATGATTTCATTATGCATATCATCTTCAGAATTATTGGGAATCTTCCATGAATTAGATGAAGTAGAAGATATCATATTTCAAGTCTCAACTTTCGCCGCTTGTGATGGTTACGGTAGCGAAAAATTACCCATTAGGGAAAGATATTTAAAGAGACCTACTCCCATGTTCTGGAGAGATATTGGGGGTCTGTGAACTAATGGAATGCTTCCAATAGCTTGCGAAATAGAGGCAAAGAAGTCGAGTTGATCAATTACTGTGATTCTGCCTTTATGAGGGAAAGTGATCATACGAAAGTATGTCAAAACCACAACAACCATAGCATAAAACCAAGGCCTTCATAGAAAAATGTTGTAGTCAAGGGTCCATTAACGACCTCAACTTCAACAGTTACAATTTCCCCCTAGTTCAATCTGCAAGTTACTCAAAATTCCACAAGAAATATATGTGCAACCGTCAAAAGCTTTTAAAGTTGTAGGTGACTGTGACAAAGGCAGGGAGCCAAGTGTTTTCCAACAACTCATCAACATGATACAAGTAGAAGAACCTCATCAATGATGGTTTGCTGAAAGAGTTTATTCAAAGGCTTTACTTGGATTTGGAAAGTAAATTGAGCTAGTAATTGTGGCGTATATCCCACATGGTTAAAAACCACAAGATTAGAATCCTTTGGATCAATTCCACTAATTGCTGACAATAAATCCTTCTTTTGGGAGGGATAGTTTTGAAACACCTCAAGCATCGAAATAGCAGAAGGTGACTAAGACAGATCTTCTATTATGTTATAGTTTTGCGTTGCTCAAGCTTGAGGGTTGAATGTAGACTTATGTACAACTCCTTTAGGTGGTTTTATTGTTAACTC
Organism: Pinus taeda; assembly: GCA_000404065.3. Lineage (NCBI taxonomy): Eukaryota > Viridiplantae > Streptophyta > Pinopsida > Pinales > Pinaceae > Pinus > Pinus taeda. The sequence continues at coordinate 14,903 of APFE030894320.1, read as the reverse complement.
TGGTGTAATGGGTGGTGGAATAGGATCAGATGAAGTCAAAGTCGAAGTCGAAGGATTTGGTTTCTCTGAAGTCTAGTTATTTGACAAAGATGATGGATTACCATAATATTTACTTCGTGTTGACTCCAAAAAATCGATTTTAGGCTTAGAGGTGCATAGCATAAGAATTTGGGAAGTCGAAGCATGATCTGTAGCAACCAAATGAGCCTCTAGATTCAGAAAAGGGTTTGTCAATACCGCAGATGCACTAGAAGTCTTAATAAGTTTTGAGAATTCAAAGTGGTGAGGGCAGTCTCGTGTAAAATGATCCTCGTTACAAATCAAACATGGATAATGAGTTTTCCTAGTCAGAGAAAGAGGAATCAGATGAATTCTCTTGAGGGGAAGGGTTTTGTTTATCTTTAGCTTTCCCCTTCTTCTCGCTTCCATGTTGCTTTTCATTCTTGCCTTTGTTAGATGACACGACATTTATTTCAGAGGAAGGAGTGTTATTAGATGCAGTGTAAGTTTGATTGGAAATAGCAAGTGTTTGACCAGATGGTCTACCGACTATTTTTGTACTCGAAGAACAAATCACAGTGTCACCGGCATGAGAGTCTTTACTCGATGGGGGTGGAGGAATAGTAAAAGCTAGTCTGGGTCCATTTGGAATTTTGTCATAGAGTGTGTGAGACTGAGTATAAATCAAGTCTAGTTATTGGGTATGAGGAATTACTTGTTCTTCAGTGGCAACTCCTCCTTTAGCCACATCCTCGATGATAGATGGAAATAAGGATTTTATAAACCACTCAGCTAAAATCTGATCAGGAACATAAGTTTTGACCATTTGACGATGATGACGCCACTCATGAGCATGATTAGAGATATGAGTGATCTGATATTCACCCTATGAGTGACATCAGTTGAAGATTTATTAAACAAAGGTATTACAGACTCAAGTGCTGGTGTGCGTTATGTGCTATTGAAGCAACGGACTGATTAGATTGCCAATACATAAACAATTAAATGGAAAGACCACAGAGAAATACAGTAAGCAAACACAAAAGAAATTAATAAGGAGTTCACCCTATTCTCCTGGGCTACATCTCTGGTCTAGCTTTCAGTGGTGGCCTTGTTTTATTGTGTCTTTAAGCAAAGAATTACAATGAAGGGACTCAAGGTGAGTTCTCTTGAAGCAGAGTTTCTTGGCAGGGTGGTTCTTGGATTCCCCAAGCCACTTGAGTACATAAACTTCTTCCTCCTACTAGCTCTGTGACCTTTTGGTCTACAACGGAGAGCCTAATGTGGTGCTCATCCTGGATAGATCCTCTTTGGGATGGCTCGGATCTCTCAAGCCTCTAGTGCTCGATGTTGCCTCTGGTCTGCTTGACCCTTTATCCTCTTTTGCTTTGCCTTACTGCCTTCTTCTATGGTTTCTGTCCCTCTGTGTTTAGTCCTCCTCTTGGGGTTCATTAACTGACTGACTTCGCTTGACTGTCATGGGTTTCCTATCTCTGTTCATGGCCTTTAGCCATTCGTTCCATGATTGTCCATCTCCTCTTTTGCCTCTGTCAATTCACCTTCTGCAGCTGCGCTTGGAGTTCCTTGGTCAGTGTCATCATCAGCGCTCAAGGAGTGGTGACATGTCCTCCTATAAACATCGCTAGCTTTCTTCGTCAGTTCGTTTCTTCAGTTACGTCATGGATGAGTTCTTCCTCCACCGTGGCGGTCAAATGGATTTCAAATAATTCTAAAATGTGGAATATTCCATTGTCAATTTTGATCCTCCATCGGGCGCGATCTCAACCATCCGATCTGGGGCTTCCAGATCCGATACCATACGTACGTTTCACGTGGTCGACTTGCTCGACCGATAGCACGTGTTCAATGGTAGCTTTCTCTCACCTCCACTTGCCATGCGTCAATCAATGAATGTAATCGATCTGCTCTCGTCCAAAACCTCTTACCGTTTGTGGGCACATCAATCAATACCGCCAGTTTTCTAGAGCGTGGGTCCCGCCTTTGGTCCTTTAGTGCTTTTTTCTTTTCCGCCCATGGTTCTCCAACTCCCCCATGCGTCCGAGTGCTTGGGCTTTTCCATTATGTCCCTGTTCACCCAACGATGCGTAATTAGCACTAACCGCTAGCACTAATCGCACATGAAATTCCACCTATGTTTCCTGATCCGGGGCTCCTAGGGGCTATTTTGACCTCCTGCGTAGTCTCCATGGGCCTCAGTTAGTGCGATTTGACCGAGTTCCTCGTCATTCCATGCTGGCTGCCATTTCCATTGGTTCAGTGTGTTTTTGATCACTATTTTGGATTCTTTAGAGATTTGTCACGACCTGATACACTCATGGTTCTTTGACAATATTTTATGGATCCAATTCGGATCAATGAATAACAGTAGTCTTTTAAAAGTTGGTCAATAGTTTCATTCTAGTTTCATATTGTATGGGTAACTAGAAGTGGGTTAAAAACATGGTAGCTAAGGATGTAAAGTCATCAAAAGAAGCTCGTGGTAACTCAATGTGCCACTTTGTAGTCGGGCCAGTATGTGTTCACTGGAAAATATGCAGTCTAACTAAATCATCATTCAGGGAGTTTGATGAACACCATAAATGAAAATTCATGACATGGTTGGACGGGTCTTCTCAAGGGTTTTCATTGAATCTTTGAATATCGGAAGGCAATTTATGAGGAATCACCGGCCACCAAGCTGCATAAAGAATTGTATCATTGGTAAGTTGATTTAGATATGGCAATTAAAGTGTTACAATAAAAGGCAACTATCTATTGAGGTTAGGTCGAGCATAACCAAGGTAAGATGGGATTTCCTAGGCAATAGGCCTTTGTATACCAACATAAGTCATCTGTTGGTGGTAAGCTTGATAGGGGTAACTTTGATGAGAAAATATGGTATAAGGTGGTTGTTGAGCACCAGGATACATTTGTTGTTGTCAAAACCCACCATAGGCTTATTGACCAGGACCTGGGTAAACTTGGTGCTGACCAAACCCAACATAGGCTTGTTGACCAAGTCCACGATAAGTTTGGTATTGTTGGAATTGCTGCTGTTGATACTGTGGTTGCCATGGTTGTTGCTTTAATGGTTTTTTCCCAACAATGTAAGCTTGACCAGGTTGTGAATACACTAAACCAGTGTAAGTGTCATTCATTCCAGTAAATGGTAAACTAGCCTGAGGTTGTTGAATTCTAGGCACAAATGATTGTTGTAAAATTGTCTAAGAAGGTTGAATTTGTAAAACCTGAAACTTGGGGGTTTGAGGTCGAAGGACCAGCTTGCAAAGGTTGAGATTCAACTAACGGAGCTTATGACTGTGATAAAGTTGTAACAACAAGCGTAGTAGGTATGGATGAGATAGATTGCATAGTTTGTGATGGATACACAAGCTTGGGATGAATAGGAATTGTTGGTTGCCACTGAAAAACAGTCATTCCAGGCTGAGCTATAGACGATGGCATATTGCCATATGGTTTCCCCCCAGTAGATGGAGGATGAGATTGTGCATATTGTTCTCCGTATGGGGATAATATAGTGTAAAGTGGATACATTGGATGATAACCAGATGAACCAGCTTGATATTGACTTGGTGGTCAAGTTGTTCAATATGCATTAATGAAGAACCAGATAAAATTCCTATACAGGACATGGGTGAAGACCATGGACTAGAAGAAACACCTGAGTGGGTTCCATATAAAGATTGGTAACTTGATGGGATGGAGGGAACACCATACAAATGTGACTCAGGTGTTGTAGTAAACATTGAAGAGGTAGCGACAAAGGATTCTTCCACATCTATAATAGATGGTATAGTCGGGATCTTGACTCTTCTATAGTCAAATGTCCTAATAAATTTCCTAACGAATCAATGGGTGTCTGAAATTAATCAAGATAAAAAGGAGCAGTAAAATGAGGAGTATGAGGATAAATATAAAGTCCAAGTCCAAATCAAACTAGAGTTCTTGGTGTTTCTTCCTTAAGTTCCTCTTCTATTGAAATCAAACTAGGTGGAAGGATTTCACTATCAGGTCCATAATAGATTTTCAGTATTTGTTCCTAAGATAAAGGGGAAGTCTCGATAGTTACGGATGTTTGAGGATGACCCAATCGATCGTGTTTGGTATGGTAACAACTTCTGATTGTTCAACTTCAAGATCCAAGTGTTCTGGTAAAATAACAATAGGTTCAGGTTGGGCTTCTTGAACAACATCTGGTTCATAAGTAGCTTCTGATTGAATGGTGATAGGTTTAGGATCAACTTCTAGCTGAACAGATTCAGGTTCAGGAGTAATTTCTTGTTGAACAAATTTGGCTTGAGAATCAACTTCTTGTTGGACAAATTGGGTTACTGTTTCACTAGGTTCACTTCAAGTGTCCTCAGGTAATTGTGGAGATTCCACTCTAGTAACAGATGTACCAGTAATTTTAGGAGTAACTAGAGTCATAGTACTTACTGGTATAGGCATTTCTAGTAATTCAAATGAAGAACGAGAAGTTTGTGATGTAGTGGATTCAATCAAACGAAACCTCTTTTGCTAGCTAGGTGTAGCTTCAAGGGGTGAAGGCAGTTTACTCGCTGTTGTCCACAAATGATAGGGTAAGGGTTGATGTTCCTCCACGATTTTTGATTTATTTTATTACAAAAAGAAATAAACAAAAAGATGGTAATATATTAAAAATGATTACCAAGCAAATGTGAACTGCAATATACTACCTCAGTAAACCAATGACTTAACATATGTGCAAGCAATCTCCTTGAATGATGCGCTCGGTGTATCACAGTGTACAGGGAGGTTGACTTGATTACCTAAGTATGGATAACAACCTAATGTAATCCTCCCATATATACTTGAAAGTACGTGGAGGCCCAATCCTTGTTAGTGTTGTCTAATGCAAAACCGCACAGTGAGAGCATTCCTTTATACTTTTCATACTATAACACTACGCTATATACCTGAAGGTTCGTGGACGAGCTACAATATAATTACGTACATGGAATGAGGTATCACACTTGGAATGTATCATTGAAAATTAATGATAGTTGCTATGTTTACGACGCTGGAACATGTCTCTAGCCTAGAACCTCTAAATGTTATTCGTTAGGTGACAATGATCCATTAGGTTAATTGAGATAAATTTTAAGTTGATCTTTATTAAGAGTTTGTCTTTCAGGTTCACTGCGTGATGTCTTTGAAATTCCTAGAATGCAACTATAATGAGAAACATTATTTCATTTGATTTTAAACAATGAAAACCTTAACTACAAGGGATAGAGCAATAACATTGTTTAATCAAAGAGAAAAAGCACATCTAATGCAATTTCCCTATAGTATTTCTATGCGCACACACAAACCTTTAATTGCATAATGCAAGTTTTTCTTTTCAATTCGCTTAATGTTGAGATGAATGAAAGGAAACAAATGCACATACAATCAATCAATCTTTTGCAAGAATGATGACTTTACGACAATTCCTTTTTGAAAGAATGAAGACTTTTAGAACACTTTCTTTTCAGCAAAGATTAATTTTCTATAAGCTAACTTTGACAATGAATTGATAATGATAAATAAATCATTTAAGAAACACTAAACAATCAAGGAAAAAGTAGGGCTAGGAAGAGAAATACAAGTTGATTTCAGAACCATAAGCATCGTTGATCTTTCAGCAAACGAAAAGAGAAGCAACTTTGGAAAACTCAGACCAAAGGTGGGTTTTTAGCCTAAGAGGAATCAATGCAGGCCAAATAGGGAGACAGTGCACTACAATGCACTATCTCTAATGCTGGGGCTGCTCTGCAGTGCACTGTGTCAATGCAAACACTGCGCTAGTGCCAGAGGGTCAATTCAAGGGACATTCAACACAATTTTTGACTAAAAACACTTCAAGAAGACTGAAATAAGATCAATAAAGCTAGGAAAGGTATACTAGGGTGTAATATGATGAGGGTAAGCCACTAAGAATGACAACCTTTCCCCAATGGAGTCACCAATTTGTTACATTGAATTTGCATCTACGGATAAGCACATCTTCCCTAGGTGGGTGACTACACCTAGAACAAGAGAGTGAAAGTAGTTTAACCTTTTCTTATAGAAGATAGATGAAATAGAGGAACTTAATTGTTTCCTTTCGCTTCCTAAATCTCTTTTAAATCACTCCCTTCGCTCCCACTTGAACTATATATGTTCAAAAGGTACCTGCATCAAGAGAAACCGAAACAAGAAACGATCAAAACATACATGAACTATAAACTATAAAAAAATGGAATCGAATACATTGAAACACATAATGATCACATATATGAACAATCATATGAGAAAAGGAATAAGCTCTTTATTAATGTAGAAGGAAGAATATCACATAGTATAGTTTGATTATGTTCCACTCTTCCAGCTTCAGTTCAACCCTCGCCACATCAAAAGCTCAACACTCCAGCAACATAACATTGCTAATATAAACTCAGTCCTCAAACCAACATAATTTCCTTACAAAATTCAGATTCTAGCCCCCTAATCACTATGATGAATACTCAATTTATGAGAAATGGAGGTGGTTTTGTCATAGATGAGGGTATTGAATGGTTTTCAAATCTTGGAGTTAGTTTCCATGGAGCAAGGGATGAGAGGATATGAGGTTAATGGATCCTTACACTATCCAATTTTGAGCTCATATGAGGGGATAAGAGATGGGAATCCTCTAGAATCATCTAGAATTAAGGAATATTCCAGAACCCTATGAAAATTTCACTCAATCTCGCCCATTGTAGGCTAAAGAGGGCCTAAGTGCATTGCAGTGCAGGCCATAGTGGACCTTCCTGCTCTGCAGCGCACTGTCTCAAGGCTTGGGCTATGCTAGTGTCCCAAGGAGGCATTTTAGGAAGGCTTCAAGCCATGAAAATTTCATATAAGGAGGCATTTAATTAGAGTTGACTTCTTTAGGGCATGTAACAACTCAATTAGGGTTTAATGAGCCCTAAAATTACTGATCTGAATGTCGAGAGTGATGTGCCCAAATAGACCTGTAACACATGTCATCTCCACATCATCATCACTATGAATTTTCATTCCATGTCATTTACCTTCCACCTATGTTTCCACCTTGCACCTCCAAATTTGTGTCAAGGCTTACCACCCATCACCTCGTCGTTGTGTTCATTGCATCCACTTCACATGTTGGTGGTTCGATAAGCACCTTGGTGCTAAAGGCTGAGCATAATGTGATTAGAGGATTGTTGGTCTCTTGCTTTCCACCCATCAATAAGTTTCTCAGTGACATTTTTATTGCATTTGGGTGTCATAGTAGTTATGCTGGAACCATGGTCCTTTGGGGACCTTTCTTAATCTCCCAAACTTTATAGAAAGTTCCATATACCATTCGAAAGGTCTTGGACAAGGCTATCTAATTAAGGAATTTGTATGCGCTTTTGAATAAAGTACTTATATAAAAATTCCTTCAAAGATATGCTGCAAAACAGACAAATAGGACATCAATAATAAAATAACCATCAATATGCTCAAAAAGATCCCGCTGGACTTGATATCACTTGAAATCATTGACTAAACTTCACGTAAATGACAACCAATATGAAATATTTGAACAAAATCCCCATTTATAATTTATGGAAACACCACCAAACATTTTTATTCATTGATGGAAACACATCATTTGAAGAAACTACCATTGGATTACTCACTTTCCCCGTTTACTGCATCTTGAATATCTACTAAGAAATTCTCAACAAAGAAAGAACCACCACCTGTGATTTTTCTATCATCTATATTTCTAGCCCAATCAACATTTATGTATGTAGATAATGAAAAATATTGACCATTAAGATACCACAGAACATAGTCCATTGTGGCCCTTAAATATCTGAGAATCCTCTTGGAAGCTAACAAATGACTTTGTTTGGGGTTTGATTGATACCTTGCAACTACACCAACAACTTACATAATGTTTGATCATGAAGATGCAAGGTACAAAATCTTGCTAATTATTTATCTATACAATTTTATGTTTATCTTTGATGATTCCTTATCTTTTCTAAGCTTGCATCCAATAACCATAACATGACATCATCTCTTCCATCCCAAACTTATTCAACATTTCTTTGAGATACTTGCTTTGGAAAATGAATACACCTTTATCTCATTGAGTAATCTACAATCAAAGAAAAAAATGAGAGTTTTAGAAGCATGGACATCTCAAACTCTGTTTTTATATTGAATGAAATTTTTAGATTGAGTAAATTTGTTGTTGGGATGTATAATTGACACCTTTCTATACCCATTTTCCTTATTGTTTCTTCTCATTTTTATCCTTATAGCCATAACTTATCACTCTAGCATTCATTATTCACTAAACTATGCTCCCTTTCTATGTCTTATCCTTATTATATATTTTCTCTTCTAATTTTACATAGAATCTAATTTATTTAGACAATTTTATCAATAAATTGACAAATGGTTTTTACACAGTGTGTGGTTTGTTGAGGTGTTTTTACATGACCATATCTCCTAGTTTTTCATCTCAAAGAATGGAGCGAAGACCTTGATCATGATGTTGATACACACAAAACTTATTTTGGATATGTTGTTCTCCTATGTTTAGCAATGAATATATAGTTTCACAAATATTCAGTTAGATCTAGTTTGATCCTCAAAGGAGACATATGTGGACAATGCAACTAGCCTAGTTGACATAGTAAGGATTTCTAATTGAAAAATTATTTTAATTTTAGGAAAGGTGTTACAACTTGGTTTTAAATAGGGTTATTTTTTAAAAGGAAATTGTATATTCTTTATTTAGATCACATGACAATTGAGAGAATCCCATGATGATCTTAGCTTTTGAAAATGGGAATGTATTCTGCAATTATAAATGCATATTGTGACTTCTCGTGAGACACACATGTACGCACAAGAAGATAATAGATACGAGAGTACCAACATTGTAATCATATATTTTAACTTTTCTTCAATTCAAATATCTACCATTGGTGGCTTCACACATTTCTTTTGAGTATCTCATGTGATGTGTAATTTACTAGACCCTATTAGGAAGGAAGGGCACTCCTTATTAGGGATCACTACTTAGAAAGGTATTGTAGAAATTTGTTTAATTATTATTAGTTATGGTTCTTATGTGATTTACTATTCCTGTTACAATCTTGTTCATGCATTATGTATTGTAGAATTCTAATCTCGGTTATTGTGTGACAACATAGGTCTTGGATTGGTTTGTCTAGCAATGTGATGTTAATTTCATTTTTTTACAACTTTTTGGTTTGTTTATTTAGTTGAATGAAAGTTTCAACAATTTATTTAGTGTTGATTGTTTCTAGGAGTGTTGCTTCTTTGAATTGGAGTGATTGTATGATAGAGTGAGCTTTATTCCGCGATGTGTGCTTTTCCTTTTTGAAAGTGTGAATGAGAGTTGAAGTGTAACATCAAGTGTGTTATGGTTGTTGAGAATGATATTAAAATGATTTGTTTTGAGGTTTCACTAATACTAGTGACCATCTATTCTTGCATATATTTTGTGTGATAGCCTTGAAACAATAAGCCTTCCCGAATTGAAAAATAATATAAGAGTTGTATAAATTGTTTTGAAATAAAAAGAAAATTGATCCACCCAACATTTTGTCATCGTTGTCGGGGAGGCTATAGAGGTGCATATGTGTGACTATTTTAGATGCGCTGATTGAAAGTGTGGTAGATGTGTTCCTGGCTCTGGGGTTTTTGGGCGAGAAGATGATAGGTAAGAACTTACACATCTCCTCGACATACCTAGGTGGGATCGACCTCAGAAGGTGTGAGGGAACATAGGATTGCACTGCGTGAATAGTGATGAAGAAAATACGGTGCCCACAAAGAAAATAACTGTGTAGGTAGGAGAGGACAAGGAAGAAAAAAGAAGAACTAGGATTTGGGAAGACTAACATTTATAGAGGAGATCATCTCAGAAGTTGAAGTAGAATCATCTACTCATGGAGAAATACCTTAGAATAAAATCTTAGAAAAAGATACTTAATCGAGAATAGCATTCCTTGAGTCTTTCGTGCTAGGTTGACACATTGAGAAAGACAAATTTTATGAACATTCAATCTCAGAAACAAGTCCTAGAGTTTCTATTCGATCTATACCAGAAGAGGATAGATATCATAATTTGGTAGAAGGAAAGGGAGATAGAGATGAGAAATACCCAGAATCAATACCTAAGGAGTGGCTACTTAATCAATACATTCCAGATTTATGTAGTTCCATGAAACAAGTTATTGATAATATTTTACAGAGGATGTTATGAATTCATTATGACAACGTCTCAATCTAAATATTCTGAGCAACTTGAATAGTTTGAGAAACCTAAATAATTTAAGAAACTTGAATAATTCGAATAGCATGAGCAATCCCCATCAACAAGGAGGGAGAAATATCTTCCACTAGGACGGTCACCGTAACAGTTGTACAAAACCCTCAAGATTTTTGACAAAACCAAATGGCAGGTAGCTCAGTTACTCTTTTTCAGTTTCTTATTGGAAATATCCATAGACAATCCCCAATGAAGAATAATCATTTGTCTGCACTTCCTACTTTCCAATGAACAACTATAGAAGATACGAATACATTCATTTTTGAATTTGATGTCCTTTGCAGAAGTTATGATTACACCACTAATGAACAAAAACACAAATTATTTCTAGTCACATTAAAAGGAGATGCATTAAGATGATTTATGGGACTTGGTGGAGCATCCATTACTACCTAGGGTTATGGAAAATTACACACATCCAAAAGGAGTTATTTCTCCATAGTATTATGGCCTTGAAAATGCGACCAAATTAAGAACAAATGACCAAAATCAACCAAGTAAATATATCCTAAACCATATTATCCAAACAAAAATTCATGCATGCAATCCCTTAACTAGGGTTTGAGCTGAAACTTGGAATCATCGTAGATCAGTGACAAATTCTAGGTTTGATGCAGAGATTCCTTGCTCCAACTAGGATATCACATCCTCCACAATATATCTGGAACCTGCAAACAAGCACCACTAAACAAGGAGCAAAATGGCCTTCCACTAAGGATGATCAACATAAACAAAAAAACATCAACATGAATACTTGATCATAAATTTAGATTTACCGAAAGGGGGTATTCAATTTTATTGATCATAAAATGAAATGATACAACATGTATACCATCACCAAAATATATCATCACCTCAAGCTTGTAGCATGGTCTCCTCTTCCTAATACAACATATCTCTTGCGTTATAGTATGGATATTCGACCTTACCCTCTTTCCTCTTGGTGAGATTATGTAGGTTCATTTTATCCTTTGGGAGAATGTATATAGACACCTACGAGCTTGAAAAGTTAGGAAACTTCTACAATAATGGACCCCAAGCCAACTCGTACACAAGTGGGTCAAGTTGATTCTTTGGGAATGACAAACTATAGATACTTTTATCACAATTAAGAGATTTTTTCAATGATCTCAATCATGAAATAATTATTATCTCGTAGTTATAAAATTGTGACAAAATAATTATGAGAAATAACATAATGATGTAATTCCAACCTTTTAACATGGGATAAATTTCACATAAGTAAAATAAAATGTCAAAGGGGATGTAATCCACCCATCAAATGAGGTAAGTTAATCTTGGGTTTCTCTCACTATAATGGAATGGAAAAATAGGGTTATAATAGATTCCCCCTAATGCATGAGGTTAGAAGATAAACTAATCGTCCACATGCATTATAACAAAACTCAAAGCTCAAAATTGGAGGAAGGATCCAAGACTGTGAATTTGGATTAGATGAACTCAAGCATTGAAGTCTCAACTTTGATGATAGCATCATCAAGGCGAGCATACCCATGCTCAGTCATAAAGAGATACTGAACATCACTACTAAACATACACTATAGACCATGACATGAAATGCTAAGACCTAGACACCAAGAATACACAATGGATCCATGTGACACATCATAAATATCATAGCCACTAGCAAATACAATGTCGGTCTATGTCACAATATATATTAGTAAGGCTATGGAGACAGAACATACAAGAGGTGTCCCAGAGTAGTCCTAAAATTACATAAATGATACATAACTCCAAGACAACTCGGGAAGGGTACAATATAAGAGTGAGATGTCCCTAACCTAGCTTCTTCGACATAACCTCGATGGTACAAATCTACGACATTTGAATAGATGTGTTGATGTCGCGAATGGTAGAAAAAGATTTATTACCAGCCAATGAGTGATACAATTAACAAACATGAGGGGAGCCACGAATGATGAAAGTAGACCCTAAGGTACCTAGTATAATCCACTAAGAATGAATAGATGAGCTCATGTTGAATACTCACATACTTGACCTATCAAGAATCAATGATGTAAACCCACTGCCAATCCTGAGGAAACCTATGATATAGGTGTGCAACATCCAAGGTACTATTGGTTCCTATATCAAGCTCTCAGATAATGAGCTGAAGTTGACAAGAGAATGTCCATCAAAGGAGGGCCTTGAGGTATACTTGATCAATCGACAAGAAATATACTAATTTATGAAGTCAATGGATGAATTCATGAGGTGATAAGGTATAATTGACAAAGGGATGGATGACACCAAAAGGTAAATAAGAAACTGTACATGACCAACACAAGCTGAAACTTCCCTTTAACATGTAACGACATGACACAAAAGTGAATTGGCATATTGACTAATGAGCACCATGTGATATCATGCAACAACACGAGAGGAATTGAGGCACACTCCATATGACCACCTAGAGTAGACCTATTCATATGTATGGTACAACTCCTAGGCAAGCCAAAAATCAAATTTGAGAGAGCGATGCATATAGCTTACATGTTTGAGGGAAACGAGACTGACCCTTCCATTTTGGTGGCTAAAAAAAATAAATGTTCCCTTCCTTTTTTTTGTTTTTAGTATCCCTCATGATATAATGTGCACGAAAGAGATGAAAAATATGCTCAATAGGTTCCTTTTTCATAAATTTAGTCCCCTGAGCCCAAAAAGGAGACTAAAACAATACAAGGGAGAAACTTCTAGCCATAAAGGACTAGAGTATCTATTTTTGTAACTAGTCTACTTAGACTGTAAAAGGGTTAAAATTATACCAAAAAACATCCCTTCAAGTACTTTAATGAATGTGAAGGAGACACGTTCACTCAAAAATATTTTTTGAGTTAAGGAGTTTGGGAAGAGATTAAAGGAATTTCCTCATGAAGGAACAAGTGGTATATTGAGTAAAAATGGGTTCTAGTCATGGTGGAACTGCTCAAAACATGTAAAGGTGAAGAGGTTGTCTAATGAGACAACTTATTGCAATGGTTCCTCCAGGAAAGGGTAAAACACCATGTGGGAGCAAATAATAGGCCAATCATATGAGGGTGAAGGAATGAGAAAGCCAAGGCTCATCTTGTAGAAATAGGTTGATATAAAGTGGCAATCACAAGGGATAAAGTGATGGAATTATCTTAGGGTATGGCCAGAAATATCACGAAGAAGAGGACATGAGGCTCAGATTCTAGGTGATGGCAGGTCAAAAAGAGGGATTCTGAAAAGAGAATGAATAAGATACAACATGGACACCATACAAAACTAAGGTTCTAATCTAGGACATCCATGACTAGGGAGGTTACACTGCCAAGCTACGACTTGCATAAAGAATAGTGGCTAATGCGAAAACTTGAATGGGTTGTACCTAAGGCATAATGAAAGTGGAAATGATGGTCAATAATGTAACTAAGATAATGATATATGACCTTCCCCCATACATTAGGTTCAAGAGAAATATGCCTAAGGTCTAATGAAGGTTGTAATAAAAATGGCACAATGTCCTTTAAAACCCATATAGAAAGACTAGACCCATGGTTAAATCACATAATGAAACAAAATAAACATGGAGTAAGTGAAACCGGGATCATATACATATACAATATACATATAATATATATATATATATATATATATTATATAATATTATATATTATTGAGTTTAATATTTTTTTGGTTTTTTGGATTTTGGCATATATGAGATACTAGAAAAGAGTTGGCATCACACACCAAACTAAAAAAAGGGAGAAAAATTTCACACACTTTGTAGAATAGGTACAAGCATAACATAGTCTAATAGGTCATATAAATGTTTTCCATTGCCAACCACAGTCCAAGGATTTTGATACATGATCTCACGAAGGATCGGAGGTATCATATGGTGTGCCATGATGGGGCCATCCCATGGAAAGTGGATGTGCCTAATTTGTTAAAGTTGATGATGCTAGGGAACACCTACAATAATATATTTGATAGGAATGAATTGAGTACATATAAGGTGAGTGGGATCATGACCTAGTCTAGTGCCTTGACAAGGACTACGAAGAAGTAAAGAGGGTACAAGGAACTTATTAATAGGTGCATATGTGTTGTACAATTCAGTGGTAAGCTCAATATAAGAAACATAAGAATTGAATCAGTCCATGGGTGGCATTTCTATGGAAGGTTGAGGAGATTCCCAGTTGGTTGATTGAAGATTTTGGTTTCCAATCTCTACTTTTTCCAATTCGGGAAGACTAGAGGCATGGAGATGCATAATCTCCCTAGGATGATGAATAGGCGAATCCATGACCTCCAAGATGACTTTTCAATCAGAAGAATCATCATCAAGGGATTCACATGGAAGAGTCTGAGTGATGACACATGTGGGCAAAGGATGTTGGTCATATTCCATATTGGAATTGATCCAGGTGGATATTTGTGGCCACCCGCTAATTCCACGTGGATCCCCTCTAGTGCTTCTTTCAGTTCTTTCAGTTTCCTTAATTATAGCATAGTTTACTATTTTTAGCAGTTTTTCGGG
>APFE030894314.1:0-10075 GCA_000404065.3 Pinus taeda | reverse complement strand
TTAATTTAGAATATAATCTTTTTACAGGGTCAATCCCTTCTTCAATTGGTATGCTTCAGAAGTTGGAGAGGTTATATGTGGATCTCAATAATTTAGAAGGAAGCATTCCAATGGAAATTGGGCAGCTAAAGAGATTAGGTGTTTTATATCTCTTTGAAAATAATTTGTCTGGAAAAATCCCTGATTCTGTGGCCAACCTCCAACAATTAAGATATTTAGATCTTGATCATAACCAGTTATCAGGAAACGTACCTGCAAGTGTAGGGAAATGTGTGAACTTACTAGAGTTAGATCTTTCATACAACAAGCTTAGTGGGAACATACCTGGAGAGCTTGCAGGCCTTGCAAATTTAACCTTCTAATTTCAACCTATCAAACAATTTATTACATGGCCACGTGCCTTTAGAAATAAGCAAATTTGATAAGCTTAAAGCTATAGATATTTCTGCAAATCAATTAACTGGCTATGTTCCAAGTGCACTCGAAGGCTGCAAAGAAGTAGAATATCTGAATCTTTCTTGCAACACACTTGAAGGTCCAATTCCAGTGTCATTCAACAAACTTCTAAGTCTTCAGGACCTAGATCTCTCATCCAACAATTTGTCGGGTGGAATACCTGTATCACTAGAAAATCTCACAATGCTCCGCCACTTGAATTTTTCTTTCAACAAGCTATCAGGAGAAGTCCCTAAAGGTGGAGTTTTCAAAAAGATTGGTGCAACAGCATTTATGGGAAATCTTGGTCTATGTGGACCTTGGGTAAGCCTGTCACCATGCTATTCTCACAAACATAGAAGTGTTTTGGATCTAAAAAGAGTAATCATTCTTGTTGTTTCTATTGCAACAATTGTTGTATTTTGCTTGTTTCTGGGAATATTGTGGAGACAGAATTGCAAGAGACATATTCCTACAAACACTGGGCCATCCTTAAGTGTGGAGCATCGGAGAATTTCCTATACAGAACTTGTCAATGCAACAGATGAATTTAGTGATGCCAACCTATTAGGAGTTGGTAGTTTTGGAAAAGTGTACAAAGGGGTTTTGAATGATGGCACAATGATCGCTGTCAAGCTTCTCAATCTAGAAAATGAAAGGGCTCAAAAGAGTTTTGATAGAGAGTGCAAAGTTTTGGGTAGAGTGAGGCATCGAAATTTGATTAGGGTGATAACCTGTTATTCAGATATGCAAATCAAAGCTTTGATATTTCCATTAATGCCAAATGGAAGCCTAGAAAAGTGGTTATATCCTGATGATGGAGAACAAAGTGGTTTGAGTTTGATTCAAAGGTTGAATATAGCAATAGACATTGCCCAAGGCATGACATATCTCCATCACCATTGTTTTGTGCAAGTGATCCATTGTGATTTGAAACCCAACAATGTTCTTTTGGGTGAAGATATGACTGCATATTTAATAGACTTTGGCATTGCTACTACATGTTTTGCAAATAATGAAGATGTGGCTTTCACTTCCACAGATGCACTCAAAGGATCTATAGGCTACATTCCTCCAGGTATTATTTAAACTACATACCATATTAAGCAATGTTATAATTTTCTTTTCTTTATTGACCATTGAGAATTAAAAACCTTAAGATAAGGATCTATGAATGCAGAATATGGAGTGAGCGGACAAGTTACAACAAACGGTGATGTTTATAGCTTTGGAATAGTGCTATTGGAAATGCTCACTGGAAAGAAGCCCACCCATGACATGTTTGCTGAAGGATTGAACTTGCAAAAATGGGTGAGTAGTAGTTTTCCAAACCGACTAATTGAAGTGGTGGACATAGCTCTATTAAGGAGGACTAGCAGCTGCATTGAAGAAGATAAGAATCTCAATTGTCTTAGTTCATTAATAAATGTGGGATTTCTTTGCACAAATGAAGATCCTCAACGACGACCTACTATGATGGTCATTTTAAGCAAACTGCAAAACATCAGAGACACTTTTTTGAATGCTACTGCCATTCCGAAATTCCAATCAAATATAACACTATTGTTGAGTGGTACAAGTACTACTCTCAACAACGTTGGTGAAAGCCAAAGTTCTTCCACATTTTAGTCCTCTGTAACAAAGTGGTAGTTATGACTAAACCATGAAATAAATTAAGTTTTATTTCCATTTCCTTGTTTGTACCTAAAGAGTCATTGTTAATTGAATTCAAATGTGAACAATATAGTTAGATCCACCGTGATTATTTAATGAAAAAGTGTGGTCTCTATTCTCACTGATTCTAACCCACTGAACAGTGCAAGCATTTCTTAAGATTAATTTTTCCAAAATGCGGACTACTTTTGATTTTCGGTGACTAATCTTATTACCAGTGGCGTATGCCACCAATGCTTTTTGATTAATTTTATGGAATGTGATATATTTTCTTCCTTCTGTGGAAAAGTGAGTATTTGGGATCTCATTGTTTATATGTTGTCTCGTTTATTCCAAACCAGTATTTTCATCTTAACTTATCTGAGCGTCCTCCTTTTGAAAAACTAACTGACTGGAAGACTTTGAAAATATTAGATTCTCTTTGCTGCTAGCGGGTTTGGTTTTGTGTGTCAGTTAAGTTTTTATAAGTCTAGTGGTCCATTCTTAAGAGATATTATATATCTCTGTTAAGATATTTTCCAACTAGACTTATCATGAGAAATTTTGATTTTGAAGAAAAAAGCTTACCATAAAATTCAATTTTTTATTTTGGTATAAGAGTAGTTTTTAGGGTCAGTTTTTGGAAAGTTTTCTGATTTATTTTCGGAGTTAAGTTGTTTAGAATTCGACAAAGATTTGTTGAAATTCTTGTGCTTGACGGGTGAATTCTCCACAATTGAAGTGCCCAGAAATTGAGAGTGCTGAATCTATATATAGAGTCATAAACCAATTTAAATCACACAAATCAAGATTTAGCCATAAATTTTTTCGCCAAATTCTAACCAAAAATCTATTAAGAACTCCAAAAAATAACACTTAAAAACTACTCATTTTATAAATGTCTTAATTCACAATTAAATTTCTGAAAATGTCTTTTTATTAATTTTATCACAATAATTTTACCAAAATGTGATATTATTTTCTTACTTGGGCGGAAAAGTGAGTATTTACCATCATTGTTAAAATTCGTAGCCGAGAAGATCGCTGAGAAATTTCTGAAAATGATATTTTGATATCGAATGTCATTATTTTCTTACTTCCACTGAAAAGTAGGAACTTACCATCATTGTTTAAATGTCGCATTCTCGTTTATTCCAGCTTCAAACAGAAAACCGGTATTTTTGGCTTTAATTTATGTGAGTACGCTCTTCTTTTTGGAATTAACCCACCCGAACATCTAGAAAAGGTTTCTGCTTTTCTTAATTTGATTCTCTTCTGTCAAAGGTTTCTATTTTTCTTAATTCGGTTCTCTTCCGTTAATGCTGCTGTTATATAGTTTGAGTAGGAAACTCCATTTTCTATAGGTCACCTCGCTACAAATCTCTACTACCTAGAGTTGGTTTTCAATGAATTATGAAGAATACCTCTACAAATTGGAAACCTAAGTAGATTAACATACGTTTTTTTTAAGGGTCAATCTTTTTGTAAGTTAATATGCTATTCACTTGAATAGCACAACTATGCCTTTGTCAATGAAACACAAGACTGTTAGCTAGATTTTGTTTTTACTTCTGGACTAGTTGTATTTTGGTTAGTTGTATTTTGGTAAGCCATGACTTGTCTATAATACATATCAATGTAATCTCTTTTCATTTAATAGAAATCATTTGCAGGAATGCGCATATATCTATATCATTATATTATATATATATATATGCTTTAAAAGTTGGAGAGATTATATAAGGGTTTCAATATATATTTTTTTTAACCCTGGTGAATCAATAATTCTTTGGACTAATCTAGGGGATGTCTAGGATCAACCCTCGTGATTTAGCAAGAGCGAAGACTCTCAAAAAAGCAAAGTCTACTCCTTGAGAGATCATAGCAGTGTCATATACTCAATGGGACTTAGCGAGACTTACCGTTAAACCACATATCAATATATATATAGGGGTTTCAATAATTTACAAGGAAAGATCTCTATAGAAAGTGGGTAGCTTAAAAGCTTAGGGCTTTTACATGTCTTTATGAATAATCTTTCTAGAAGTATCCCTGTGTTGACGGTTTGGACCCGCCAACATTCGAGGGGATCTCCCCAGTAAGAAATCTCAACTAAACCTCAAATTGTTTGGAGTAGGACTCCCAATAGTGGGTAGTAATGTAGTGCCTTGACCGCAGTAGCACACAGAGATAATTATGATGACTTTGGGTGGAAGCAAGTGTGTCACTTTGCAGTGCGTCAAGTGAGATGCATGGTGGTTCTAACACATGGAGGGGAAAATGAAGTGTGCCCCTTAGAAACATGTAATAGTATGCAGCTTGAAAGGAGCACACGAGCAAAATGACATCACAGGCTAAGAGGCAGAATAGTCCACAAGTTAAAGTGATGGGTTAATCCAACAAGATGCATACAAAGTAGTTCATAAGCAAATGCGTAAGTTAAACAACATACATTGCTAAAGCAACCAAAATAGTCTAACTACAATAACAACATATGCATGAAAGCGTGTTGGCTCTGTTGTTATTATTATAAGTGAAAGTTCCATCAATACATATACCATTGACAGCCACTAGCCCCAATAGTCGAACATTACAATCAAGAATCTCTGCTCCTCCAAAGAAGTATACTTGCTCTACGTTGTGGAGAAGCCAAGGCTCGTCACAATAGTCCCAAGTTTTCTCTAAGTCTAAGCCTAGCCAAGAGCTTGGCTCCCAAAAGCTCGTTCTATGAGTTATGAGATTCTATTTATAACAAAGGGTGGGGTGACCCTTGACATTGCCCTTTGTGACTCTTTAAATACCCTCATGAATTTTCAACTCCTTTACAAATAACTCATTACATTACATAGTGATTGTTTACATTCCATTAATTACACTTGGAATTTCACTTACAACATATTTACAAATAAGATTACATTTTCCACATGTACCCATGTGAGACAAAATAGGCTAGAGACAACCTAACAAGACAACACACTATGACTTCGAGTTTGGGGAAATACCAACTTGCCAACCTCCACTTGCTGTTTTTCGGTCTAATATTGATGCCAAACTTGGTACTGTACGATGATGTCCCCAAACTGCTTGATGGTGTCTTTCTGATACCAAACTCTTGCCTCCATAGCTTCTAGGTATATGGTCCTTGAACCTTTGTCCAACTCACCCTGAAGCATGTGCAACGTGGTATTGACCATGACAGGACCACCAATGTACTTTTGCATGTTCTATGCACTTAGCTCCAAGTCATCACTCGTGCCCTCTGGCCTTAGCTGCTCCATGTTCTTGTCGATCTCTAGTTGGACTTGGTTCTTGTGCTTAGCTTTGGTGAGGGAACATATTGACGGGATCCTGTGTGTTCTTAACATGACATCCAAACTCTTATACAATTGTGCATATGAAGCCTGTATCATGCTGACAAACATGGCGAGATGATCGTAGTTCCGGATCAACATCTAGACCTTTGCTTTGTCTGGCTCTTCCTAACAAGAACTTAATATTTGAGCTCGTGGCTTCTACATAAACCAAAGTGGCATCGACAATGGCAACTAGATGCTTTCTGACATCTGACACTATCACCCTTTCCTTCATGAATGCAGGTGATGCGTGATCATCCTGAAAATGCTTTCTCCGTGCTTGTAGAATCTTCTTTCGCAACTCGTCAAATGATCGATTGTACACATCCATCACCAGATCGTCATCAAGGAGAACAACCTCTCCTTGCTCGCTTAGGATTGGTTCTAACATTGGAGGTGGTAGAGACTAAGAGGTGACCTTGGGTGCTCTCGACATGAGGTTAGTGTCTTGATCATGTGGCTTCTACCCTAACTCCATGTATGTCACTTGAATCAGTGGCTCAATCTATTGAGCAAGCTTTTGATCTTGCATCAGTTCACCATCTTCTTCAATTGTCAGCTGTTCTGACTCAACCTGTATGGGTGTTGTTTTCTCAGTCATCATGCCTTGCCTTTCTTCTTCCACCTGTTTCTGCTTCTCTTCCCTCTCTCTCCTTCTCAACTCGTTCTCTTCCTTCAACTTCTTTTCTGTTTCCTATAACTATCGTTCTTCTTCCTCCAACCCTTTCTTTTATTTCTTCCTTCACTCCGCTCTCTTTAGTCGCTGCTCCCTCTTTGCCTCCACTGCCAAAGCTTCTTTCTCAGTAATAGGATTTTCTTTCATCTTGTAGCTTTGCTCTACCTCTGGATTCTTGGTAATATTCATCTTACCCTTGTCATGCGCTAGTTTGTTGCTTATTGCTACTATTGTTGTTGCTTCCTGCGCTACCGCTGCCTGTAGAGAAGCCTTCCAAGCTATGGCTATAATGACTGGATCGTGGAGCTTGGAGTCATTGTAATAGTATCTCCAAGGGTCCTCCTCATGCCAATGAAATGTGTTGTAGATCCATGGATAGTACACCTTCGCACATTGGTTCTTGCAAATACTGTGGGGATCATATGGATTAAATTCTTTGGTGTTGAACTCGAACTTCAGTTTCTCCTTAGCTTCGACATCCACATTCTTCAAGCTCTTAATCTCATACAATCTAATTCGTAAAGGAAGAGCGGGTCATGGTGCCTTCTTCCTTCTATGTAGCCCTACTGATAACCCTGTGGAGAAGTGATATGAGACCTCTTGCATGACCAACTTGCCCATGGCATACCTTGGTAGAACATGCAAAGGCTTCTCTCCTCCGAACATCCTGATGAAGGTGCCACCGGTTGAGGCATACCAATCTGCAATGTCAAATATCGCCTCCATCTCAAAAGACATGCAAGGTGGATTTTGCTCAAAGATCAACTTGTAGAATAGGATGATAAAATGGTCAGTGAATCTTGCCATAACCCCTTGATAGTGCAGTTGAAAAGCAACTTGCAATAAATGTTGATGCCAATCTCTTTCGGTGTCCATGTCCAGCTCATGCTAGGAACTGATGTTGGGCACAGATTGCATCAAGTAAATATGTGAACATGTAGAATCTCGCTTGCTCATACTTGGGTGGATTCTGGGCGTTAGTCACATGGACTTTCAACTTAAGAGCCAATAGATCTGACCAGTTGAATGGCCTTCCATCACTCACCAATTAGTCCAACACAACCATCCAATTTTTAGGAAAGGTCTCTGCGCTCTCTTGACCGTATAATTGACATGCAAAGATGATCAAGAACTGGTAACCCTTCCTGAGAGACTTTGTCTAGTAAACATGATTGGGTGTCATTCCGAACTTTGACATCTCTTTCACCTAGCGCTTGACAATATGTATGGTGTTCACAAACCTATGGGTGGCATAGAAAAGTGTGTCCATGCAGTTCACCGACTAATGTAAATGATCCATCTGTTGATAGTTCTCTATCCTGAAGTTGGCGAGTTCTATATTGTTGGTGCTGTTCAATGTCATAGTTTATGGATCTCACCAGGGCTTCACTCAACGAACCTCTAACATAGCACGTGTATTCGTGGCATACTAAACAATACCCTTAATTTGACTACATATTGGAAAATATCTCTGAAAATTATTTTATTTAACCCCCTACCAATACGAACCCAATATGCTATCCCAATTTAAAAATCCCCTACTTTTACTAGATATTGTAGATATCCATTTTTTCATTAACATTTTTCATACTCCTTTGTATTTATATACCTTTATTTTCATTAACAATGGTAAGCAAATTCTGCACCTTGAAAGAATAACCTAAATACTTGGTATCTAAAAACTTGAAAGTTTCAATAAAAAAGAGGGAGAAATAAGTTGGTTGATTTATGTATACATATTGTGGAAGATTTGAATGGAAAACACATAGATTTGAACTCTCAATTGCATCCATGTTCTATTGAATATTGAAAAAGATACACTACAACGGTTCAAAACAAAACCTCGATAAACAACACAATGGCGCACCTTTTATCTCGCTTATAGAATAGGGAGAGGAGAGAAAGTACAATGAATATGGACACATGCAAAACCCTGTTTGGTTGGAATTTTTCAAATAATAGCCCTAACCTAATCACCTAGTGCACTATAGTTGCATGGTAAGAGTGCCAAGTAAGTGTGCCTCCATCAAGAGATTAACTGGAGCATGCAAGCATTCATCCCTTCCTTGAGATTTGTGTCCTCTACCTAAGATGGGAATTTCTCATGCATAAGTATTCTAATTGACTAAGGATCCACACCCTCTTAGTAAGAATAGATCATGCATGCTAAAAAAATAAAAGAAAGCTCGAACAATAGAAAAACTCTATCCAAAATTGAAATTTCTAAATTTGAAACAACATCTACACTAAAATTAACTGAAGGTATGACATGTGCACCCTTAGAATGCATGCACCTTCTTTGAAACAATATTCTATTTCACTATCCCCTGTCTTCTCTACTGCCCCATCATTTGGAGGATCACTAGTTGAGCAAGAAATGAAAATCTCTAACACACACATTAGACATAGATCATAGAAGTACTAGTAATGTGATGCATGTTTGTTTTGGAGAAAGGATACTTGGGAGCGAGAGCATAAGCAAGAAGTTGGAAGCAGGAGTAGAAGCGGGAAGTGGGAGTGGAAGCAGGAGCGAGGAGTGACATTTTCAAAAGCTCCCAAGTTGGGAGCGGTTTTGGGAGTGAATTTTATATAATATATATTTTTATATATTTTGATTCGTATATGTCAACAAAATCATGTAGAATGATGAATTTGTGATAAAAACATAAAAACATGGATTAAACCACATAACATCATTCATCTAGTAGTTATAATTTTCATCAACCACATGTCCAGAAATTACAAGTTCTCATTTATATAGCATGTAAGGGTGCACATAACCAAAATAACATCGAGTGCAATCCATCACTGAACCAAAAATACATCAACAAATAGGATATGGATGACCTTTAGCATCCAAAAAAATCATGCTATAACAAATTCTTACATATTATCAAAATCATTGCTTATCTTGGGATCTTTGTCATCAATATCACTTTCTAAACATTAACACAAGATAGAAAAAACATATCATGTCAATTCAAGATTTTGTTTTTGTGGCGGGTACATTTTTAGTAGGGTCATGATAGATGAGTTCGACAACCAATGTCACTAACATCAAGGTACATAACGAGCTTTTTTCTCTTGATTAAATACGAGTTTCATACCCTAGTACATAACAAAATCCAATGGAAACATTGCAATCCTCACAATCATGAAATCCTGGAAAACCATAGTTTTTCTTTCAGGCTCCCACTCCCAATACTCTCACAATCCTCCTGAACCTCTATTTCTCCAGCACACTTATTTGTTCCTCCGGGTGGCCAATTTATTGTATAAACAATACCTTATAATACATATATTGCTATACAACATATAAAAACCCTTTACCTCCCTATCATATGTTAAATATATTATTTCATTGTTTCTTCATTTTTTATGCCCCAATATGAACACACGTGATATGGTATTTCTTTGTCAGTGAAGCCCACATGTTGCAGCTATGTGTGAGACAATCTAACAGATGATGTCCGCACATGGGAAGGCGGGGTACCTACCTGCAACCTTGTGTAAGCATGACTAGTGGATACTGATAAACTTGTCATTCCTCTAAGTCTTCCTTGAAGTCCTCTACAAAGGTATCCTTGATTTGTTGCCATGTCAACTTCATGCCCTTCTCAACGAACAATTAAGTGTCTGCATAAACTGGCAAGTTCACTGACACCTGCTCAACTGCTTCCCCAGTACTACTCTTGACAATATCCTTTGATGCAACTCTCATGGAATCCATGTTACCTATAACTGCTAGAGAGTTTCTCAACAACTGTTGTACCTGGAGACAAAGATGACACTCATGGCATGCAAATGTTAGCTTGAAACCAAAGGCACTTCAAGAACATACCAAGTAACAAATTGGGCAAACGCTGGGAGGGATTACGCAATCCTAGTTCACAGAGGTGACTCGCTACCTACTGGAACTACGCATTGCGCAGTCCCAACAGTCAGTGGGGAGGTCTTT
>APFE030894296.1:0-15875 GCA_000404065.3 Pinus taeda | reverse complement strand
GTTTGTTTTATGTTTTATGTTTTACTATCTTGTAACACTATTATAATAATCATTATCATTATTTAATTCATGTTATCATTATATTAATAATTTTAATTCATGTTATTACTATATTGTTTGTTTGTTTTACGTCTTATGTTTTACTATGTTGTAACACTATTATACTAATCATTATCATCGTTTAATTTATGTTATTATTATTGTAGTGCCCACCCTAGTTTCCCGACTCTAATATGACATTACCTTGTATACTTTAGTCTATGAGTAACTCACGCTGAGGATCCAGAAACGTAATTCTATTATCAGCGAAGGTGATGGTTATGTATGTTCTCTATTAATATTATGATTACGATATAATTAATGGTTATGTGTATTCTCTATTGATATCATGATGGAGGTACTCCCTATGTTAGCGACTTACATTAGCTCTGGTTCACAATGAACGGTGATGTGAATGACCAAGTGATGGTAATTAATGCTATTATGACCATGACTAACGATGAAAAGCCTGGTTACTAATTTTATTGAGTATGGCAGGAAAACCACCAGAGGCACTCGCACATGACGAGTTGACGACACCTGGTTTGATGGAAATTTATATTATTTTATCTTTGAAATTCTAATCGATTTTGAAACCTGCTATATATGGTTATCTATATTTTGATGATATGTTAATGGTTGCAGGCATAGATGAGTTGCTTGGCCGAATGACTCACATATAGGTGATGGGGTTGTACAAGTGGATGGAACTACATGGGAAGGGTGGGATAGTGTCCCTGATCTCACCCACTAGCACTCCCGCTGTGACTTGGGCTGGAAGAGTTGAAACACCTTCGCCTTGAAGATCATGATGCCATGAGGGCAGGTCCCAAAGTTGGGTCGCTCATGAGGAACCTACTGTGGGGCGCGCATCAAGGCGGATACCTTGATCCCTGGCACCATTAGTCTCACTATAGCAAGCAACATGAGAGACGATAGCGGTCTATGACACTGCACGATATTTTCCCCTCGTAGTCACTCGATGATTGAAGGGCAAGTGGTGTGGAACCCTTGGAATTTCAGGGAAATTCTTGAAGGGCACGACCAACTTGGCACCCTTGGCATCACCACTAAACTGTTAAGGTTTGGCACCCTTGGAATTTCATGGAAATTCTTGAAGGGCACGACCAACTTGGCACCCTTAGCATCACAATTAAACTGTTAAGGTGTGGCACCCTTGGAACTTCTAGGGAAGTTCTTGAAGGCCACAACCAAACTCGGCACCCTCGGAATCATTAAAAATAAATAATAATAAATAAAGGAAATTAAATCAAAAATAAAACTTGGAATAAGAAGGATCATAGGAAAAAAATAAATAGAGTACCTTAAAAATTCTACCCTCTCCATGTCGGAAAATGTTAGGTAAATGAGGCGGTTTAGAAAAAAGAGGAAAGACAAACATATTGTAAGGATAAAGATTAATCCTAAACCAATTCAACTTAATTAAGAAAAGAGGAAGGTGAATTAAAATAAGAAAAAAATTAAATTAAATCTAGAGAAATATAGGGAAACTCCATGTGGCATCAACCAGCATAAGAATATCCCTCTAAGAGATAACCTCAGTTAATTTAGGAGGTAGATTGGGAATAAAATGTTAACTCCTTAATTGACTCCAAGTGATAACTCAATTTAAGGAAAAAAAGGGGGGAATAAAGAGACATCTAGGAGTAGAAATAGGAATCTTGTGGGATGAGGGAGATATTAGTTTTAATTAAAAAGATAAGTAAATAATTTTGGGTGACCCTTGATGAGAGAATGACACATGGGTGGGTGAATAATCAAGCTATTAAAAAGAAATAATATTATAATTATGCATGACATGCCAAGTGTCATCTATGAGAAATCTTATAAAAGAAGGGGCAGACCATGGTAGAAGGGACTTTTGGGCGGGAGCCCTATTGTTGGATGGATGATATTTTGTGAAGGAAGTGACTATGAAGCTATAGTGAGTTTGGTGAGGCAGAGGGTTTTAGAGAGGGGACTCTTGAGGTATGGTTGCTCCCCTCTGCTAGCTAGACTCTTCCTCCATTGTAAAACCTCATTGCAGCTCGGGGGTCCGCGGGGAAGAAGAGTACCCAAGGAGTATGTTGGGAGGTTAACCGGTGGGTCATCGCATTCGGATCAAGTACATCGCCATTCATTCGCGGAGGTGACCGACAACAAGGGAATAATAGCAACAACAAAGCAAACGGAGTATCGTCTTCTGGTGAACGGTACATATGTGTAGCAATACTATTTTGGTCTTAGTTAAATGTATGTAAATGTTATGATATGTTTCCTGAAATGATTCCCAATGTGTTCTCTTCTAGTTGTATTTTGTTGTAATAAAAAAAAATGTATATAGTCTGGATGTGGTCATTACACTTGAGTATACAACTGGTTCTTACACTTGGTATCAGAGCTTTAGTTGAACCCTTGAGGCCTATGGGCCCATGCATGCATTACTAGTTTTGTTAATTATTTTCTTTTGATCAACTATGGCATGGAGAATTTAAAAGCATAATATTCATTGTTTTATATTTAAAAGCATTCATATCTAGTAAACAAATAAATTAGTCAATATATTTTCTTAAAGAGACTTTCTTTATAAATTGTAATAACAAAACATATTTCTATCCTTATCTAAAATGATATTCAAAGATATCATCTCAAAGCTTTATTTACACGTCACATTGGCTTGGAATACTCGTCTAAATTTATTAAATTGAAAAGGTTAAAAGTGTAGTTAATTTAATATTGAAAATATTGAAATTTCTACACTTTAAAAGGTATTTTAATTTAGCAAAGAAATTTCTACATTTTAAGAAGGGAAAATTCAAAAAAAAAATTGTGGAAGATTGATAAATGCAAAACTAAAAACCTTATTTAAGATCCATAAACGTAACACTTAATACTTAAAATCAACATATCTTGTGCTGCGCAATGTTATTCTTACGTTGGGTAATCAACTTTGTTGAGTTGAGATGCACGGATAGATCTTTTTGCTCAAACCCTTGAAAAACATAATAACTATAAAAATTTCATAGAAGGACTAATAATGTCCAGCAAAAATAAAAATTCCCTTCGGATCTTTTGGGAAATTCCCTTACCCGTCAGTGAAAACAAAGCATACTAAATCAATGGAAAAATGGAGAAAACCGATATATATAAAATGAAATGCACAATTGAAATACATGTAAATGGGTTGAAAAGATAAACTACACGTTATAAATTCAAATATAAAAAAAAAGTCATTTGTTATATAGCTTATAAAAAAAAAAAAAAATCAGTTTGAAATATTATATACCTAGAATTTATGAAATAATACTTTAGTTTTTTTTATAAGGATAAACCTTCAACCATTAACTAAAATAAAACTTAGATAAAATAAAGTGAAAATTTATAGGGAATGAACTCTAAGAAACCACTATGGTCTAATACTTTGACGAATTCTGTCACAGTGAGACCTCGATTAACGCTGAGAGGGAGGGTTTTTAATTTCATCATCATGTCTCATAAATGGAAGGTTTAAATTTTATTCTGACAGAAAAATATGTGCATATGAATAAATATAACAAAAAACCCTCAACTGACTTACACACCAGTCAATAAACCCTAAGATAAATTACGCACCAAGGGTGAAACCCCGAGCGTCCTACATTCTCGTAAAGAAACCCTTGGTCAGCTCATGCGCTAATGTGAAACTTGGACAGCCTTGAAAACGAAGTCTGTTTTGTCCAGGATTCATTGAAGCCTGTTGAGATTCTCTACCTAGTCTACTTTCACTGCAACCACAAGAATCAATATTTTCTGTTCCATTGTCATTTCCCTGGTAGATATTGAAGCATTGGACGTTCTGAGAAATCTCCAGATTTAGCAGCCATAAACAGGAATTTCTCCACAGAAGTACCAATCTCTGCATAATGCATGCAGCGGGCATATGAAGCTGGCTCATCCTTGGGTCATCCCACCCTCACAACAAGTGTTTGTGACTCTTGAAACTCTTTCACCATTGAGTATATCTTTTTCAATTTCTCTTCATAGCTAGAATAATTATCAGGACAAACAATAGACAAAGACGATATGCATGTTGCATGTCTGAAAAGAAGGCCCGGGTGACAGCCATGCATCGTACTAGAGATTTACAATCGCAGATGGCACCAAATATCTTCTGAATAACATATTGTGTAGCCTTCTCCTGCCCATATCGCTGGCACTGCTCCGCCATCCCCGAGAATAAGAAAGTAGAGATTAGATATTGATCGACATCTTTAATGGTAATTCATTGTGTTGATTGATAGTGACGTGATAATTTGTGTTGAAACTTGAAAGGAAGGGGAAACAGAGTCTCTATGTAACCAGGGAGAGAAACGCCTTAGATTGACACGTGTCTCGCATGCGATGCCTCTCTCAACAGATGTTGCTGAATACTTGAATTTGTGTCGCTCATGCATAAAGACAGTGACCGAGAAATTAAAAACTACCCTGAGAAAATGATGACGAGGCGCGCTCCATAGTCCTCATGCACGCATTGAGAGTTCTTGAAGCTAAGCTATTAGTGACCATGATGCGAAGTCAGTTACATTTACTGTCTCACGGGAAAGCGATCAAACAAATCTGGTTGTGTGTCTTCCATCTGCACTGTACTTATTCATATGGCTGCACCTTTAGTAGATCGAAGCAGTTACCTCTATTCCAGATTCCGATTTGGTAATAAATTGATTTATGGTTGAAAGTTAAACATGAAATCTGCGAAATAATTATAGGTCCACTATGGGACATTATCATGACGTGTTTCAATAATAGTATGCTTCAAGTATCTTTCTTTTGACTTGGCAGAACGTTACCAGAGAGGCTTAAAAGTCCGTATAATCTTATCATAAACCATTTCTATATTATGTTTGTCGTTACAATTTGCAAGTATTGTTCAGATTTCCCCCGAGCCACCGCTCCATACGAATAACGAAAACAGAGCCGTGGATATTCTCGTGTTCGGCGCGTACGTAAATACATACCCGAGATAGAGATGGAAGGACCCCATACCCCAGAAAGGTACCTTGTGCAACGAATGAGAGCGGTTGGTTTCTTTATTTCCAAAGTGGCATTGACTTTCAGAATAATTGCGTTTTGCTTGGAACCTATGCCCTACCTATGACCGAACACCTTCCTTAATACCCCCTTGCATGCCTACCCTCTCCATCCAAACGAAGTCAGTGAAACGGGCACAAGAAGGAATTAATTAGAAGTGTGAAAGAATTACTGTCAATTACTGTCGTCGGCCTTCCGGGGAAGGAAATTCACTTAAATATTTCCATTTGAGTTAACAATATTCTTTTTGGTTAAGATTTCTTAAATACCAATAATCAGAACTAATCTATTTTGCAATTTTACGATTTCTATTTGAAAAAAATAAAAATAAAATATATGGATGGTTTGGATTTAATAATTTGAAAATATGTGTGTTTTTTTTTTACCATTAAAATAGTAAAATAAATTACACTTGCCAACGGTGTAAACGACCAGCAGAGAACGAATGGCACCATCGGCAACATCTCTTTGATCCGATTTCTTTGTTATCTTGCCTTTCTGATCTTCACCTTTCTTTTTAAACGAATGGATCTCCTTCTGATCTGAGTTTAGTGTTTCACTTGTTAATAAACGAATGGATCTGGTGCCTGCTGAATTGAGAATTCAGTTTCGTGCCACCTGAATTGAGTGTTTTGTTCACAACTGGTTGGTAATGTTAAAAAAAAAAAAATCGGTCCATAGAGTAGGAACGGTGGTTGATTTGGCTATCGATAGCCAAGCAACAGAGAAATTGAAAATAATTTATTGTTTTTAGAGGTTTTCTATAACTTGGTATAGGAAGGAGCTGTTGGATATACATTATGTATGCTTTGGTAGAACTGAGCAAGATAGATGAAGTAAGTGTTTTGTTCACAACTTGTTAATAATATTAAAAACAATAAACTGTAATATCATGCCTGGCCAGTATATGACAAAAATGTATATAAATTTTACATGGTTTGAGTACATTAGTATCCATGTAATACTAATATTTATATATATTTTTATCCTAATTACTTGACCTCAGCATTAAACTTCGTTGATTTTTATAATTAACAAAACCTCTGAATTGTTGGCTAACAATGAACACAGCAATATGCTTAATGATTATGCTTCACCAAATGTCCCATTAAATAAATTTATGGTTACCATTGTCTATAATAGTATGTCTTGATTGCATAGTGATTTTGATTGTTGAAAGTTTAGGATAGTATTCAATCTTGGAGTATAATATTCTCTATTTAATTTTGTTATTTTAACCTTATCGAACTGTTTCAATAAATAAGGTGGATTCAACCAACTTGAAAAAGTATCACCTTCTTGTGATTAGTGACTAGTCAAATAATCTGCTCAGTCCATATTAGATCCTGTCAAAGGGTTCCCTTGAATTATCTGAAAGAAAGAAAAAAAAAAAAAACCATCCATTTCAATGAGTGATACAAACCCTACGACCTCCGATTGATGAAGAGCTGGACAACGACTGAAGAATCATGATAACCCTAGGGATTTTGAGCATTAGAGTCTTGACGTGGTTTTGGAGGGAAATTTTCATATTGAAGCAGTTCAGAAGGTGAAAAAATTCTTCATTTTATTATTTTAAATTTCATTTGGGAGTTTTCAAGTTTTTGAATATTTTTAGGCCATCCACTACCACTTTTTCCCCAGAAATTTGAGAGTACCTTCCAGCTGTCCCTGGAACCCATCCCCTCATTCCACAGTAACCCCATTAGACAAGGCTTCTAAGCGAGACATAAATATAATCTATCACTTAGCCCCATCAGTAATGTAATAAAGCAAAGAAGGATAAAGCCATAACTTCCATTGAAGCAGTGAAATCTTATAACCTGAAGTCATTTCTTCCTAAACTTTATGGCATATTTGATATTCCTTTAGTTTAGAAGTGATTCCTTCCATATTAGAAAGAGCTCCACTCCACCTGTTACGTATTGACGTTTTAATGACATGTGCGAGAAAGGGTCGGATATGATTATCTAAAATAATATTTTATCTTTTGGTTTTTTGGTTGCTTGGGGCCAACTATCACATAGTCTATTATGTGAGCCTATTATGTGATACTTCTCGTCAGTTCTAAGTGTTAACAAAAGCTAGCAATTTTAAGTGTTAACAGAAATTAAAAATGGCCTTAGTGTCGCACTGTGAAATCTACTCTTGCACGGTGCACTATGAAACAGACAGGAAAATCTAGAACACAGGCTGTTGGGAAAAAGTTAAAACTGATATATTATGTCTAGGGAGAAAGGTCCAATGGCAGTATTAACCGAAATTGCCTCAGAAACTCCATCACATACTTTAATCTCCAGAAGGATTCGTTCCTTATTTGAGTAATGATGTGAACTGTCACGTTCAAATTTGTGTTCTGAGTTTCATCATAGAATTTTCCATACACATTCTTGTTAAAATGCATGGCTTGCTAAGAGGACCTAGGTCGTCCGCTAGAAAACATGCCTTTTGTTTCTTGATGGTATACATCTCTGTTGATATGATTTGTTTCTCTAATTTTCCTTGCATGGTTACCCTGCTTTGAGAATTTATTTAAAACTTCCATGGTGTACATTTCGGTATAATTTAAACAGTATTTTCTTCCAGACACCGGTAAATTAACAGTACATCATTGTATACTTCTTTTAGTTCTGAGAAGTCACTGGTGAAATTAGTAAAAGATCTTCCAAATTGAGCGGGGTTTTGCTGTAGTAATTACGACTGGGAAATCTTTAAATATTACGACTGGGAAATCTTTAAATATTGGCTAGAGATGTTCTACGCTGAAGCGGCTAGCGATTGTTTGAGATTTGTTTGAAATTATTTAATATACTGGGAAAAGTCTTTTTTCAAATCTTTTGAGACTTATTTCGTTGGCATAAGAAGAGCAATTTCTGTAATGTCAAAGTCATACAACTGCCAGTTAACGTTTTGTAAAAACAGATTTCATCAAGGATGCAATTTAATGCCCTCAATAATGAATTATAGATCAGCTCAATATAATTAGGAGACAACTATATGCTAACTAGAATTCTTGATGCGAGTCGTTTTTAAATTTAGTGTTTTGGTTGCTTTAAATGTTGGAAGGGAATACAAAAGGAGTCTGTGAGTGAACTGTCTTTGAATAAAAATGATCTAAGATAGAGTTGATTGTAAACATTTGTTAGAGCTTATTTGATGGAATGAAAAATTGTTACAATAACACAATAACATCATTAACTATAGAAATAACAGGATATATAAATTGATCATCCACCTTTTATAGATTGTGGTTTTCAAGTAAAAGTATGAGTGTTTTGAATTAACATAGAAATATTTCAGGTTTAGAAAGATAAATTTTTGAATCTAGTGGGCTCAATATCATAATACAATTTCTATATTTCCCTTATGGTGCCTTCTCCTTGTTCATAAGATCTTATCATGTTCATTGATAAAGCAAGGTTTCAAAATTTTGCAAAATAGAGTTAATATTTATTCTATGAAAAGAAGTGAGGTCATTACGAAGATTATAGTTATTGGGTGATAAAAATGGGGTATTTGGTAAAAATAAGAAATATTTAATACAAGAAAAATGTATATTTTTATTTTATTAAAAGAATATATTTTGAAGATTTTTATACTTAATTATAAATATTCAGTGAGAAATTAAAAGCACATGCTAGTTCACTTGGATTTGCATGCAAGGAAGCATTATGGACGAAAGGGGATACACAGGTAAGGGTTAGAATGTCAAAAGTTTTGTGAGATATAATATTCCTAATTTTCCTTCCCTCTTAGCCTAAGTGAAAGCGAGTGCCTGACATTGATTCAAATAAATATATTGAGATATAATGAGTAAGAAAGCGTTGATGGACTTCAGCTGACTGCAGAAGCTGATTGCCTTGCTCTATCAAACAACTACAATGGTTCCTCAAATAGAACATAGTATTTAAATTGATTCTCGCTCTTGAATGATCATTTTATTGGTAGCAATAAGGAAATAGATGCTCTAGAATCTCCACTTTTCATTAGCATGAAGAGTAAAATAAATTGAGAAGCATTGAACACAAATTTCTATATGAAGATGATTTAAAATGTTGACATCAAGTGAAGGATAAAATAATTGCTCAGACATTGATTAATTGGTTAAAAGGAATCAAGAATACAAGTCAATAATTGAAAAGCTACAAGATTAACAAAAAAAACAGAGTATTTGGAGTTGTAGTGAAGGAATTGTTTGACTTGAGAGACAATAATGGAGCACCGAGTAGAATCTAGTTAGTTCCCACCAAGAAGTGCTCTTGGAAGATCATGATCAACTCATGTCAGCTTTGCATTTTGTTGCAAATATTAAGACACTTGGGGGCAATTATCACAAGTAGGGTGGGAGAAATGTCGAGGCTTAATTAAGAAGTTGTATAAATTACGCTACAAGTTCAGTTTTTAAAGCTTTCTTTTTGTAATTCTATCTGGTCATTGAAAATTATAATTACATTGTGTTAGTACCCCATTTATCGTTTGTGTGTGCATGTGCTGTAAAAATAAAGGAGATACTCCATGAAATGGAATAGGTACATGGAGCAAACAAGAATAGAGTTGGCATTGTGCAGTTCTTTTGATTTGGGTGGACAAAACAGAGCAGTACACCCTTGAATGAATGAATTGGGCAATAGATGAGAGGTGCAATAGATCATCACCCCATTGAATTTTGTCTCTAAATAGATGAAATGACATGTTTTATTTGATCATGGCCCTGCTCTAGTTTGATTGGATAGTGTCTATTGTAGCCTATTATTGTAAATTCTTCTTGCATGGAGATTCTGTTTTTGTGTAATACTCCTAAATGAAAATATTAAGTGTAAACAAAATCGTGCACTATAAACAGAAAGTAAATTTAACACATCCAATTTACAATCCGATAGGAAGTTCATTCGCAACTATGCCAAAAGTGAATAAATAAATAAATAAATAATAATAATTGTATGCTCTTTTTCTTATACGACAATAGTTATTACAACATTTATGACAAAGAACTTTGACAGATGCAATGATGAGCATTCAAATCACTTTTTGTTTCATATTATTCCCCAACATTGTCACTTATAGGGTCATATAGATATAGTTTGAAATGAACTACTATAATTGGAAGCTTCAGAGGTAAAGTGTGTGAATGACTTTACTTGGTTGAATGCGTCAGATATTAAATTTTACCATGAGATGAATATTGATTGTGATCGTCCTACTTCTTGTTTTGATTGCTTCTAAATACATAAATAATTATGGGTTGCAATGATCATAGATATAGTCCTTTAGTTATAACGGAATTCGTGGTATAGATACCTTGGGAAAATCCAAACCTGCCCACCAGAAGGTTGGCAAGAATTTCAGGAAGGGTTCCTAAGATTATGTGTTGTCGTTTCTCCTTTATATTCTAAGGACTTCAGGACGAAGTCCATTGTTAAGGGGGGGTGTATGTAGTGCCCACCCTAGTTTCCCGACTCTAATATGACATTACCTTGTATACTTTAGTCTATGAGTAACTCAGGCTGAGGATCCCGAAACGTAACTCTATTATCAGCGAAGGTGATGGTTATGTATGTTCTCTATTAATATTATGATTACGATATAATTAATGGTTATGTGTATTCTCTATTGATATCATGATGGAGGTACTCCCTATGTTAGCGACTTACATTAGTTCTCGTTCACAATGAACGGTGATGTGAATGACCAAGTGATGGTAATTAATGCTATTATGACCATGACTAATGCTGAAAAACCTGGTTACTGATTTTATTGAGTATGGCAGGAAAACCACCAGAGGCACGCGCACATGACGAGTTGACGACACCTGGTTTGATGGAAATTTATATTATTTTATCTTTGAAATTCTAATCGATTTTGAAACCTGCTATATATGGTTATCTATATTTTGATGATATGTTAATGGTTGCAGGCATAGATGAGTTGCTTGGCCGAATGACTCACATATGGGTGATGGGGTTGTACAAGTGGATGGAACTACATGGGAGGGGTGGGACAGAGTTCCTGATCTCACCCATTATCACTCCCGCCATGACTTGGGCTGGAAGAGTTGAAACACCTTCGCCTTGAAGATAACGATGCCATGAGGGCAGGTCCCAAAGTTGGGTCGCTCATGAGGAACCTACTGGGGGGCACGCATCAAGGCGGATTCCTTGATCCCCGACACCATTAGTCTCACTATAGCAAGCAACATGAGAGACGATAGCGGTCTATGACGTTGCACGATATTTTCCCCTCGTAGTCACTGGATGCTTGAAGGGCAAGTGGTGTGGCACCCTTGGAATTTCAGGGAAATTCTTGAAGGGCACGACCAACTTGGCACCCTTGGCATCACCATTAAACTGTTAAGGTTTGGCACCCTTGGAATTTCAGGGAAATTCTTGAAGGGCACGACCAACTTGGCACCCTTAGCATCACAATTAAACTATTAAGGTGTGGCACCCTTGGAGCTTCTAGGGAAGTTCTTGAAGGGCACAACCAAACTCGGCACCCTTGGAATCATTAAAAATAAATAATAATAAATAAAGGAAATTAAATGAAAAATAAAACTTGGAATAAGAAGGATCATAGGAAAAAAATAAATAGAGTACCTTAAAAATTCTACCCTCCCCATGTCGGAAAATGTTAGGTAAATGAGGTGGTTTAGAAAAAAGAGGAAAGACAAACATATTGTAAGGATAAAGATTAATCCTAAACCAAGTCAAATTAATTAAGAAAAGAGGAAGGTGAATTAAAATAAGAAAAAAATTAAATTAAATCTAGAGAAATATAGGGAAACTCCATGTGGCATCAACCAGCATAAAAATATCCCTCTAAGAGATAACCTGAGTTAATTTAGGAGGTAGATTGGGAATAAAATCTTAACTCCTTAATTGACTCCAAGTGATAAACTCAATTTAAGGAAAAAAAGGGGGGAATAAAGAGACATCTAGGAGTAGAAATAGGAATCTTGTGGGATGAGGGAGATATTAGTTTTAATTAAAAAGATAAGTAAATAATTTTGGGTGACCCTTTATGAGAGAATGACACATGGGTGGGTGAATAATCAAGCTATTAAAAAGAAAAAATATTATAATTATGCATGACATGCCAAGTGTCATGTATGAGAAATCTTATAAAAGAAGGGGCAGGCCATGGTAGAACGGACTTTTGGGGGGGAGCCCTATTGTTGGATGGATAATATTTTGTGAAGGCAGTGACTACGAAGCTATAGTGAGTTTGGTGAGGCAGAGGGTTTTAGAGAGGGGACTCTTGACCTACGGTTGCTCCCCTCTGCTAGCTAGACTCTTCCTCCATTGTACAACCCCATTGCAGCTCGGGGGTCCGCGGGGAAGAAGAGTACCCAAGGAGTAGGTTGGGAGGTTAACCGGTGGGTCATCCCATTCGGATCAAGTACATCGCCATTCATTCGGGGAGGTGACCGACAACAAGGGAATAATAGAAACAACAAATCAAACGGAGTATCGTCTTCTGGGTAGCAATACTATTTTGGTCTTAGTTAAATGTATGTAAATGTTATGATATGTTTCCTGAAATGATTCCCAATGTGTTCTCTTCTAGTTGTGTTTTGTTGTAATAAAAAAAAAAATGTATATAGTATGGATGTGGTCATTACACTTGAGTATACAACTGGTTCTTACACTTGGTATCAGAGCTTTAGTTGAACCCTTGAGGCCTATGGGCCCATGCATGCATGACTAGTTTTGTTAATTATTTTCTTTTGATCAACTATGGCATGGAGAATTTAAAAGCATAATATTCATTGTTTTATATTTAAAAGCATTCATATCTAGTAAACAAATAAATTAGTCAATATATTTTCTTAAAGAGACTTTCTTTATAAATTGTAATAACAAAACATATTTCTATCCTTATCTAAAATGATATTCAAAGATATCATCTCAAAGCTTTATTTACACGTCACATTGGCTTGGAATACTCGTCTAAATTTATTAAATTGAAAAGGTTAAAAGTGTAGTTAATTTAATATTGAAAATATTGAAATTTCTACACTTTAAAAGGTATTTTAATTTAGCAAAGAAATTTCTACATTTTAAGAAGGGAAAATTCAAAAAAAAAATTGTGGAAGATTGATAAATGCAAAACTAAAAACCTTATTTAAGATCCATAAACGTAACACTTAATACTTAAAATCAACATATCTTGTGCTGCGCAATGTTATTCTTACGTTGGGTAATCAACTTTGTTGAGTTGAGATGCACGGATAGATCTTTTTGCTCAAACCCTTGAAAAACATAATAACTATAAAAATTTCATAGAAGGACTAATAATGTCCAGCAAAAATAAAAATTCCCTTCGGATCTTTTGGGAAATTCCCTTACCCGTCAGTGAAAACAAAGCATACTAAATCAATGGAAAAATGGAGAAAACCGATATATATAAAATGAAATGCACAATTGAAATA
This sequence comes from Pinus taeda, assembly GCA_000404065.3. Lineage (NCBI taxonomy): Eukaryota > Viridiplantae > Streptophyta > Pinopsida > Pinales > Pinaceae > Pinus > Pinus taeda. The sequence continues at coordinate 2,341 of APFE030894296.1, read as the reverse complement.
CATGTAAATGGGTTGAAAAGATAAACTACACGTTATAAATTCAAATATAAAAAAAAAGTCATTTGTTATATAGCTTATAAAAAAAAAAAAAAATCAGTTTGAAATATTATATACCTAGAATTTATGAAATAATACTTTAGTTTTTTTTATAAGGATAAACCTTCAACCATTAACTAAAATAAAACTTAGATAAAATAAAGTGAAAATTTATAGGGAATGAACTCTAAGAAACCACTATGGTCTAATACTTTGACGAATTCTGTCACAGTGAGACCTCGATTAACGCTGAGAGGGAGGGTTTTTAATTTCATCATCATGTCTCATAAATGGAAGGTTTAAATTTTATTCTGACAGAAAAATATGTGCATATGAATAAATATAACAAAAAACCCTCAACTGACTTACACACCAGTCAATAAACCCTAAGATAAATTACGCACCAAGGGTGAAACCCCGAGCGTCCTACATTCTCGTAAAGAAACCCTTGGTCAGCTCATGCGCTAATGTGAAACTTGGACAGCCTTGAAAACGAAGTCTGTTTTGTCCAGGATTCATTGAAGCCTGTTGAGATTCTCTACCTAGTCTACTTTCACTGCAACCAAAAGAATCAATATTTTCCGTTCCATTGTCGTTTCCCTGGTAGATATTGAAGCATTGGACGTTCTGAGAAATCTCCAGATTTAGCAGCCATAAACAGGAATTTCTCCACAGAAGTACCAATCTCTGCATAACGCGTGCAGCGGGCATATGAAGCTGGCTCATCCTTGGGTCGTCCCACCCTCACAACAAGTGTTTGTGACTCTTGAAACTCTTTTACCATTGAGTATATCTTTTTCAATTTCTCTTCATAGCTAGAATAATTATCAGGACAAACAATAGACAAAGACGATATGCATGTTGCATGTCTGAAAAAAAGGCCCGGGTGACAGCCATGCATCGTACTAGAGATTTACAATCGCAGATGGCACCAAATATCTTCTGAATAACATCTTGTGTAGCCTTCTCCTGCCCATATCGCTGGCACTGCTCCGCCATCCCCGAGAATAAGAAAGTAGAGATTAGAGATTGATCGACCTCTTTAATGGTAATTCGTTGTGTTGATTAATAGTGACGTGATAATTTGTGTTGAAACTTGAAAGGAAGGGGAAACAGAGTCTCTATGTAACCAGGGAGAGAAACGCCTTAGATTGACACGTGTCTCGCATGCGATACCTCTCTCAACAGATGTCGCTGAATAATTGAAGTTGTGTCGCTCATGCATAAAGACAGTGACCGAGAAATTAAAAACTACCCTCAGAAAATGATGACGAGGCGCGCTCCATAGTCCTCATGCACGTATTGAGAGTTCTTGAAGCTAAGCTATTAGTGACCATGATGCGAAGTCAGTTACATTTACTGTCTCACGGGAAAGCGATCAAACAAATCTGGTTGTGTGTCTTCCATCTTCACTGTACTTATTCATATGGCTGCACCTTTAGTAGATCGAAGCCGTTACCTCTATTCCAGATTCCGATTTGGTAATAAATTGATTTATGGCTGAAAGTTAAACATGAAATCTGCGAAATAATTATAGGTCCACTATGGGACATTATCATGACGTGTTTCAATAAGAGTATGCTTCAAGTATCTTTCTTTTGACTTGGCAGAACGTTACCAGAGAGGCTTAAAAGTCCGTATAATCTTATCATAAACCATTTCTATATTATGTTTGTCGTTACAATTTGCAAGTATTGTTCAGATTTCCCCCGAGCCACCGCTCCATACGAATAACGAAAACAGAGTCGTGGATCTTCTCGTGTTCGGCGCGTACGCAAATACATACCCGAGATAGAGATGGAAGGACCCCATACCCCAGAAAGGTACCTTGTGCAACGAATGAGTGTTGGTGTACATGCACTTAGTGTTTTGCAAATCTAGATCACTGTTTCTCAAAATCTTACAATGAGAGCGGTTGGTTTCTTTATTTCCAAAGTGGCATTGACTTTCAGAATAATTGCGTTTTTCTTGGAACGTATGCCCTACCTATGACCGAACACCTTCCTTAATACCCCCTTGCCTGCCTACCCTCTCCATCCTAACGAAGTCAGTGAAACTGGCACAGGAAGGAATTAATTAGAAGTGTGAAAGAATTACTGTCAATTACTGTCGTCGGCCTTCCGGGGAAGGAAATTCACTTAAATATTTCCATTTGAGTTAACAATATTCTTTTTGGTTAAGATTTCTTAAATACCAATAATCAGAACTAATCTATTTTGCAATTTTACGATTTCTATTTGAAAAAAATAAAAATAAAATATATGGATGGTTTGGATTTAATAATTTGAAAATATGTGTGTTTTTT
>APFE030894295.1:0-14359 GCA_000404065.3 Pinus taeda | reverse complement strand
GCCGAAACGAACACACACATTTTTCCTGTTTCTGATTTGTCTTCTGAAAGATCTGCTTATATGTTCTATCTGCATTTTGCTTAACTACTTGTATGATTGCTGTGTGAAAAGTGAAATTGCTCTTAGCATAGAACATCTACAAAACTTTACATAAGCTCAATGACAAGACTGACTATTATGCATGGAAGATGACTTTGGACCTAACCTTGGAGGAGCATGAAGTATTGGATTATGTGCAGGGAAAAAGTGGTGGGGCCTCCTTCAAATGCACCTACTGCTGCTAGAACGAAGTATAGAAAAGGTGAGACAAAGCTAAGAAATTATGATTGACTCCATTCAAAAGTATTTGGTTGCCTATATTTCTGATTTGGGAACTTCTAAGGAAATGTATGATAAGTTGGTTGGGATGTTCAAAGTGAACAATGCAAATTAAATTATCTTTCTCAGGAACAACTTGAAGGATATCAAAATGGATAAAGGGGAGTCTATACTCCCCTACTTCATGAGAATAACTCAAATCAAGAATGACCTGCTATCTATTGGAGAAGTTATTGCTAACAGGGAACTCACTCTCATTGCTTCTGGAGGTCTTTCAAGACCATGGGATATATTTGTCACTACCATTCTCAACAATGACAGGATACCTGCTTTTGATGAGTTATTGGCTAGATGCACTCAAGAGGAGACAAGGATGATGGAGAGATATAAGTCCTACAACGGAAATGAACCTACTGCTTTCTCTGCACATGTTAAAAGAAGGAATGATACTGCTCCATCTAATTCAAGAAGGCAGGGTCAAGGATCTAAGAAGGGATTCAAAGGAAAAACAAGTATAACAATAAAGGAAAAAGGAATGCTCCTGCTGCTCAAGAAGGAATCAACCTCCCAAGAGGACAAGAAATGTCAGGCATGATGAAAATAATGTTGTACAAAAACAAGATGACTTTTGCTCTATCCACTGCCTCTCCTCCGGATGCCTTAGATCATTGGTTAATTGATAGTGGAGCCTCGAGGCATTTCACTAGATACAAGGAAGCCCTCTCAAATTTAGTTGAGAAGAAAACTAATCTAAAGATTATCCTTGGAGATAATGCCACCTACCTCGTGAAAGGGATAGGAACTGTCACTTTTCACTTAAAATCTATGTTGCAAAAAACGATTATATTAGTGGCGTACCAGTACCCGAGACACCTCAAAACGTCAAAACAGCTTTGAAACGTCGCTAAATTGCCGTCGTCCGTACCTTATGGTGTTTCGCGATTTCAAAACGCTGGATGGTACGGCCAGCGGCGTTCCAACGCAACAAGCCGAGTTTCAACGGCAGAAAGGAAATGAAATTTTTTTAAGCCTTTTTCGGCCATCTCAACTTGTGGAAAGAGGGTGTGGGCCCCATCTAACACCAAAACACAGTAATAAATAAATTTTTATGTGGTTAGCTAAATTTAATAAATAAATTACAAATGGAATTCTAGAAGAGGAGAAGAATAGAAGTCTTTAGAAACCCTATGAGCCTCTTCTTTTCTTTAAAAAGGCACTCCATTCACTCATTTCTCACACATTGTTTTGCAAGAAGAGCTTCCTATAGCAACAAGAGGGAATTTGTTTGTGTTTTTTAGCGTGGGCAGCAAGAGGAAAGGCGTGGGCAACAAGAGGAAAGGCGTGGGCAACAAGAGGAAGAGTGTGGACAACAGCTAGTTGGGTGAGTTTTCATTTCCTAATTTTGCATCATTCATGGCTTCTCAAAGTAGTGTTTCAACGTTCAAGTGCCTCTAGATTGGGTGAGTTTTTCATTTTGTATTATTGTAATTTTGCAGCAATCATGGCTTCTCAAAGTTGTGTTTCAAGTGGTCTTAAATCCACTCAAGCAAGCAAGCAGCAAGAATATTATCCTCTATGGAAGTATGTTACCAAAGTGAAGCAGATGGGTTCCAATGGTGCATGGAAATGGAAGTGCAATTTGTGCAAAAATGGAAAGACCTTCAAAGGCTCTTACACAAGAGTGAAGGGTCACATTTTGCATGAAGAGTTAAAGGGTATTGATGTGTGTGCACATACAAAAAATGCAGAGGTGAGGGCTAGATTCAAGCAAGAGAGCGATGATGCTCAAAGGTTCAAGGATCAAAGAAGCAAAATCGGCATGGGCACTACCAATCCTTGCATGTTTGATAGCGTTGAACCAAGGATTGTTCAAGAAGCAAGAAAGAGGAGGGCACTAGAAGTTGAAGCTGAGTTATCAAAGCCATCAACTCCAATTCAAGGCAGCATATTGGTGAAAATACTTGATAGTCAAGGGAGAGAAGAAGCTAACTCAAGAGTGGCAAGGGCCATCTTTGCTTATGGCATCCCCTTTAATGTGGTTCGATCCCCATATTGGTAAGATTTGGCGAGAGCGATTAACAAAGCTCCTCAAGGTTACAAAGGCCCAAACTATGAAAAAGTTGGAACAGTTTTGCTAAAGAAAGAGAGGCAACTTCTTAATGATGTTCTCAAACCAATTCGTACTTCATGGGGTAGTATAGGGGTTTCTATTATCTCAAATGGTTGGACTGATACAAGACACATGCCTTTGATTAATGTCATTGCATCATCACCAAAAGGAGCCATGTTCATCAAAGCAGAAGATTGTTCGGGTGAGATAAAGGATAGTACATTCATTGTTGGTATTTTAATTTCTGCTATTGAACAAGTAGGCTCAAAAAATGTGGTGCAAGTTATTACAAATAATGCACCTGTTTGCAAAGTTGCAGGCTTGATTGTTGAGAGTAGATACAATCACATATTTTGGACTCCTTGCATTGTCCACAATTTGAATCTAACTTTAGAAGAGATTGAGGCAAAAATAGAATGGATCCATGTTCATCAAAGCAGAAGATTGTTTAGGTGAGATAAAGGATAGTACGTTCATTGCTGATATTTTAATTTCTGCTATTGAACAAGTAGGCTCAGAAAATGTGGTGCAAGTTATCACAGATAATGCACATGTTTGCAAAGTTGCAGGCTTGATTGTTAAGAGCAGATACAATCACATATTTTGGACTCCTTACATTGTCCACAATTTGACTCTAACTTTAGAAGAGATTGAGGCAAAAACAGAATGGATTAAAGAGGTCAAGGTAGGCTAGGGAGATTATAAAATTCATCACCAACCAACACCAATCTCAAGCAACATATCGAGAATACTCCAAATTGGAGTTGTTGAAAGTTGTTGAGACACGGTATGCCTCAAACATCATCATGTTGTGTCTCCTTGTTGATGTTAAAAATGCATTAATGAGTATGGTGGTGGGTCCGACTTGGGCCGAGTGGAGACAGGCAAATTCAGAGAAGGGAAGTATGGTGAGGAGGGTGTTGGTTGATGAAGATAGCTGGAGCAAGATTGATTTATTGCTCAAGTTCGCATCGCCTGCATTTGATCTTCTTCAAGTTGCAGACATAGAGAAACCTTCCTTAGGAGAGGTTTATGATGGCATGGATACTATGGTTTAAAAAACTGTGGAATGTATTACACAAGAGGCTCCCACTCTTCTTTTTGTGGATTTTGATTTTGCTGAACAAGTGAGGTCCATTATTGTTACCAGGTGGAATGGCTTCAACACTCCATTGCACACTTTGGCACATGCTCTAAATCCAAAATTTTATGATGAAGAATTCATTGTTGAAAGCAATGGGAAGAGGAAGGTTCCACATAAGGTCAAGGAGGTGGCCAATGGAGTGAAGAAAGCCTTTTAGAGGATATTTCTAGCTTCTTTACAAACTGATGTAAGGGAAGAATTTGCCTATTTTGCTGCTAGATTAGAGGATTTTACAAACATACCAGCTTTGGATGAGAGGAGGACCATGGACCCAGTTAAGTGGTGGACTTGTCATGGGGCAAGTGGTGTTCATTTGCAAAGTCTTGTCACTCGTATCCTATCACAAGTGGCAATCTCTTTATCAGCAGAACGAAATTGGAGCACTTACAGTTTCATTCATAGTGTGAAGCGCAACAGGTTCGGATCGCAGAAGGCAGACGACCTCATATATGTGCATTCAAACCTACATCTTTTGTCTCGTAGGGGTGAAGAATATACAAGTGGACCTCATAAAGCATGGGATGCGGATGCAGAATGTTCAGATTTAGAGCTCTCTCTTTCTGCTCTTGATATTTCTGCCAGTGGTGATGCAAGTGCATCTAGAAGCACTAGTAGAGTTGCCTCTTCTGCTGAACAAGCATCTTGTTCTATCTTTGTTGATGAAGATGAGGAGTTGTATTAGTAATGATATGTTGATGTAGCCATGATTGTCTTTAGTTCATGTTTTATTTCAATTTTAGCACATAATGTAAAGCCTCATCTATAAAGGCTAATTTTGGATATTTGCATCCTGTAATCATCTGTTGGAGACTTGGAGTTAATATAATTTTGGATTTCCTTCTAAAATGTCATTTATATGTCTCATTCTTTCTTTTCTTGCAAAATAATGTGTTATAAATTATAATTTATTTAATATAGATATTAATATATATATATTATATAATATATATAATATATATATATATATGTTGCAAGAAACACCAGATTTAGTGGCGTACCAATACCCAAGACGGCCCAAAACGTCGACACTTGATTGAAACATCATCAGCCATATCGTACGGTGTTTCGGGATTTTGAAACGCTAGACAATAAGGCCAGCGGCGTTTCAACCGCAACAAGCTGAGTTTTGGCAACCAAAAGGAAAACTAGAATTTTTTTGGGGCCTCTTTCGGCCATCTCAAGGAGTGGAAAGAGGGCATGGGCTCCATCTAACACCAAACAGACTAATAAACTAATTTTTATGTGGTTGTTAGCTTAATTTAGTAAAAAATATTACAAATGGAATTCTCTAGAAGATGAGAAGAATTGAATTCTCTAAAAACCCTATGAGCCTCTTCTTTCTTTTAAAATGACACTTCATTCACTCATTTTTCACACATTGTGGACCTCATAAAGAATGGGATGTGGATGCAAAATGTCCAAATTTCGAGCTCTCTCTTTCTGCTCTTGATATTTGTGCCAGTGGTGATGCAAGTGCAACTGGAAGCACTAGTAGAGTTGCCTCTTCTGCTGAACAAGCATCTTGTTCTATCTTTGTTGATGAGGATGAGGTGTTTTATTAGTAATGATATGTTAATGTAGCCATTATTGTCTTTAGTTCATGTTTTATTTCAGTTTTAGCACATATAGCCTCACATATAAAGGCTGATTTTGGAGTTTTGAAGGTAAAGCCTCATCTATAAAGGCTAATTTTGGATATTTGCATCATAATCATCTATTGGAGTTGATATAAATTTGGATTTCCTTCTAAAATGCCATTTATGTCTCATTATTTCTTTTCTTGCAAAATATCGCATTTCCATTTTCCGGGGGTCGCATTTCGAGCCATCCCCAATTCGGAAACTTCTAGACGTTTCAGCGTTTTGTGCTACTTAGGTACTAAGCCATAATCCAATGGGATTAGACACCCTCTCTTAAGTGCTACAAAAGCATCGTACAAGGGATAGTAGGTGTAGATGGGAGTAAATATCTATACATGCTCAAGGAATCAAGTTGGACCAACATCATGGCGCAAGAACCATAAGAGTGTCAATGTGGGCCATATTTAATGGTAAAGGGATCAAAGTAATTCATACAAGTAGCATCTTCAAATGTCTTACTAGCTTATGCTTTGTACACAAGTTGTCATTCTTAAGTATGGGAGGGTCATTACAAGGCCGCCCTATTAGGTGGTTCCAACCCCAAGGGGAGGAATAGTTACTAGGCAACCCTTTTAGAAGATAGGTGTATGTGATAGTTGTTATGGATTACAATGTACTTCATGAATTGAGTTGTAGTCTTGTGTTAGGTTATATTAAACCATTGTCCATAGGCACCTTTGTAGAGGGAGTACTTGGCAATGACTGAGCTATCTTCCTCGCCTTTGTTTTTCCAAGACCACCTATATTTGCCATTTTCATTTGTTAGATGGCTTGTTTAACAAGATTCATTTATTATCATGAGATAATGAAATAATCGCATTTGTGACGAGCAGTTTATAGCTTCATCAAGGCCGGGATGTTCAAAAAAAAGTTACTTTTACTTTGATGGACATCATATGCATGGATACTCTCATTTATGAGTGGTTGTATAAGACGGGGTAGATCTCAAGATATGACTTAGCTTTTTCTTGCTTTATCTCTGTTGCCATCTTTTCACATTTTAACATTGAGGTCATGCTCTTTCTTTTCTTCCAATTGTATTAACCTCAAATATATACAACCCCTTCTTCTCATAAGAGAAGGTCAATAGTGAACCAACACAAGCAACTAACAACTAGTCAAAAGATAGGACAATGGAGCAAGAGACTAATGACAAATGTTAAGAACGAATAACATGGAACCCTACCATCATCAGAGCCTTCTATTTTTGCCCCTCCTAGAGAGTGAAAGGAAGATCTCACTGGACTAGGGGCAAGTGATAACCACCAAGGTGAAGCAAGGGAACAAGTTTACAACCAATAGCAATCTATCATCCAATTCATCCTATAATCTATACTAAAATGCCTTGAATATTAAAATGACTAATGTACCTCAAAATAGATGACCCATCATCATGAGATGAGCAAGCTAAATGAATGAATGCACTAACAAAAGAGTGGATGAGAAGCATTTGAGGCTAGCTATTTGTGGATCATGATAGGGTTGTTGGCTAGCAAAGTACATCAAAGGAGAGAAATACTCTCCTATGGTTACCCAAACATATCACTAGTAATACGACCCATGTTAATAGTGGAGCTTCTTGTATTACTGTAGCATGATGGCTAGCGCTTATACATGGGACCTTGGTTCCCTATCTTATTTCAGTGTTATAGTCAACAAATTGTCCATGTAACCTCAAATTATGGTTATCCCTCCCTCACAACAAACATTGAGGGCAATATTTTCTAAAGGGGCTAGAGTGTTGGGATCCTCCATAGGGATGTAATGGGTGTGCAAAGGGATCATTAGAGTAATAATAATGAACATTCAATTTAAGGCAAACTTGGTCCATTATGTTTGTTATTATTAAATAAGGCCCACTATGGTGGTTAGAATTAAATAAATGTAATGTGACTTCATTAAAGAATGTCCACTAGGTAGTTAGGAGGTTTGATTAGGATTCTCTTGTTAGCTATAAATAAGAATGGATTCCTTATGAGGTGTATGGCTTTTATTGCATTTGGAGCTTTAGCTCATTAAGAAGTCACCCAACCTTAAGAGACCAGTGAACAAGAGTGGATCCATTACATGAAATGATCATCATAAGTTGTTGCCCAACCTTAAGGGTTTTTTATATTAATATACAGTGGGAATTTATGAATATCATTTCTTGTGATTCAAGTTTGGGGGTTAGGGATCACAGCGCGATCTTTCTAGTTCTATCTAACTACCAAAGCAACAACTAAGGGACATGACGATTGAGTTTAGGATTACATGCAAAGCCAATTGAGGAAGATATGGCTTCACAATACCCCAAGAAATTGCTATAAGGAGGACCAATACACCATACTCTTGACATCAAGCATGATCTATTACAAAAGCCAACAATCTAGAAAGAAAGACTACAACATAGTTTGCTTTAAAAAGGCTATAAAGTCCTCTCCTTAGTTACCTATCTAGTATACAACCTAATGTGGATTTGAGTGACAAAGAAAACAAATAGTGGCATCTCCAACCACGTGAAAGCAACATAATCATCACTATAGATGTTCCACGAATTTCTGCAACTACCTAATGAACAATTATGAACCTAGTTCTATTCATAAGACACAAAAATTCTTTACTAGATGCAGTAGAATAGGAACAAAAATAAAATCACAGTTTCAAAATTCAACACAGAATTGTCTAGGGAACCCAACTGGGAAAACCCTCGACTTGTTATTGAGAATTTTATTGATATAAAAGATTGAGTAATTGATCTCTTACAAAATAATTGTTTCAATCTTAAAACAACCTAGTTTCCCTGCCTTGAACCAGGCTTGAAATCCTTGCAAGAGTGTTGATCTTTGTTACCCTCTACCAATTTGTTCACAATCTTCTCTTGCACACTCTTCCTCTCACAAGCTCCATGTACAAAATTGTGCTTCCTATTGCTTGGTCTCACCAACTCGTGCTCACTAAAACAATGATTAGCTTGTGCCTTCGTCAGTTCTTTTAAAGCAATTCGAATGGCTAAAATTAGTGAGTTTCTAATTAAGGAAAGTGCTTTTGTGATTGATGACTTAGCATGAGTTAACTACTCATGCAACTCGTCCTATTTCAAGTCAACCACTTGAAATTCAATCACTCATGCTTTTCCTCAATCAACTCACTAGAAGATTAAAACTCGACCTTCAACTTCAACACATCAATTAGTTGACCCATGCACTCAAAAAATCCTAAATTTTAGGAACTCGGCCATGCACAAAAAAGGAACTCAAATTTGACTCCTTGAATTAAGGCACAATTCAACGAATCACTTTTCTCGCTAATTTTCAACACTCCCTCTTAGCGAGGAAGGTGTTCCTAGAAGAACCTCATCCACCTAAATTTGTCTCCAACACTACCAAGTTCTTCGTTGTTGCACCTGCTCCTTCTAAACTAGAAGGCTTCCCTGCTTTCTTCTATGGACCTGCTTTGAAGACCTGAGCTCTGCTCCTCCTCATCATCATCCTGTTGTTCAACCCAACTGCCAACTAGCTTAGACTGAAATTGAGACACTGATTGAAGCTTCACCTTGAGAGCTTTATCCTACTCTCGCTCAACCATCGCTTCTTTACTCTGAGCACTACTACACCTATCTCTACCTGCAACTTGTAGAGATTCTTCACCCTCACCTATTTGCTTCTTACATCCAGAAGCTAAGTGTTGGAGGTATGTCTTACCTCTGTAGAAGATGATATCATATCCCTTGTCCTCAAGGGTAGCTACCGAAACAAGATTTTGCCTCAATCCTAGAACATAAAGAACATCTCTGAGATGAAGGAAATTACCTTACTACCTTCGAAAGCTGACAGTACCAACTCCTCTAGTTGCATACTGACCATCATCTCCTAGCTCAATTTGAACATGCATGTCCTTCTCCTTCAGGTGGTTGAAACTCTTCCTATTCTCAGTCATTTGGAAGGAAGCTCTTGAATCTATATAACACATACTAATATTTGTTGAGCTTGCCATGCAACCTATCAACAAGAAATCCTTCTCGAATTAGGCAGAAAAGTCTTCTACATCCGCTGATGCAGCAGCATGATCCTTCCTAACCCCCTTCTTCTTACCAGGACACTTAGAAGCATAGTGTCCAAACTCATGACAATGGAAGCACTTGATCTTACTTGGATCCTTCTTTTTGCCCTTCTCATTGGACCTGACCTCTCCTTGGCCCTTCTTGCCCTTAGCCTTGCTACCCTTGCCTGCTAGGGAAAAGTCCTCGTGTTCTCTCATAACTAATCTTCCTTCTATGGTTCCTCTCCTAATCTATTCATGTATGCAACCAGTCCAAAACCTTTCCCACTTTGGGAAGTTCTCTCTCCCACTAACAGCATCCTGGAACTCTTTGCACAACTTGTGAAGTCCAAGTAAGGCAAAACTCACAAGATCATGATCAGATACAACCTTGCCCACCCCACCTAGTTCATCTCGTACCTGAGTGAACCTTGACAAATATGGGATGATGGGCTCATCCTTGCTCATCCGGATACTCCTCAACTTCTCGTTAAGAGCAAGCTTCCTGGTATGACTAATACTCTAATACAACTTCAAGATTGTATCGTACATCTCATACGTTGTCTTCTTCTCATGATATGAGGCACTATATGATCTTTGACCCCTTCTAGAATGATCCTCTTTGCCTTCATATCATTCTTATCATGTTAGGCCAATTGTTGGGCATCTTATGGTGGTGGGATAGCCTGCTTCACGAATTCTTCCACACCATTATCTTCCAACACTATCATAATCCTCCCTTTCCAAGCTATGAAGTACAATGCTCTCTCTAGATAGTGATTTGCTCTCAACCCTTGGCAAGCCATCCTGCTTCCCCTAGGAGCTCCCTAAAAAACTTCCCACTAACAGTTTTGTAGTCCTTCACAAGAATTGTACTTGGGTCTCTAAAACTGCCTCTTCTAGCAAACCTAATAGTCCTTCACAGGTTTGCACTAAGGGCTCCTTTTGACACCTACTAGCAGCCCTCCTCACTGCTCTTAAGATGCCAAACAACCTGTCCAACCTAGACTCAACACCTAGCATCCATTAATCACAAGGGAGAACATACCTTTTCAAGACGTTATCAGCTGCCTTGAAAACTCCACGGATATGTGCATATACTCTGGTGATTTGTTCACTGGTTAGGGCTTACGTACCAGCTCTAACTCAGGTTCTTCAACCTCCTCCACAACCTGGTATATCCTTCTCCAATCCTCTGTGCAAGTACCTTGACTAATGTTGCTTCCCTCCAGCAACTTCCCTGAACCTTCGGCCTTACAAAAAAAAAGTGTCTGCAGCCCTCTACACTTTGTTGTGACAGAGGTTCGACCTCCTACAAGGAACCAAACTTCTGCAACCTTGAATTTCAGAGAGACATATACCAAAACATGCCTAGATTTTCTCCTTCTCGGCTAGCCTCCCTCCTACCTTGGCAAATCAAATCATAAAAAGAGACACAAACTTAACCCTTTTCTCTACTTCAAATGCTCCTATAGAATGCCGTTGCCTTTATGAGATGCACTCGTGACAATCTTAATTTTGTTCCAGTTGCTCTGACACCATGTAGATTTTCCACAAATTTTTGCAACTACTTAATGAACAATTCTAAACCTAGTTCTATTCATGAGACACAAAAATTCTCTACTAGATGCAGCAAAATAGGAACAGAAATAAAATCATAGTCACACAATTCAACAACACTAAATTGTCTAGGGAACCCAACCGGGAAAACCCTCGGCTTGTTATTGAGAATTTTATTGATAGAAAAAACTGAGCAATTGATCTCTTACAAAACAATTGTTTCAATCTGAAACCAGCATAGTTTTCCTGCCTTGAACCAAGCTTGAAACCCTTGCAAGATTGTTGATCTTTGTTGCCCTCTACCAATCTATGCAAAATCTTCTCTTGCACACTCTTCCTCTCACAAACTCCACGCACTTAGTCTCACCAACTCATGCTCACCAAAACAATGATTAATCTTGTGCCTTCGCTCCTTTTAAAGCAATTTGAATGGCTAAAATTAGCAAGTTTCTGATTAAGGAAAGTGCTTTCGTGATTGATGACTTAGCATGAGTTAACTACTCATGCAACTCATCCTATTTCAAGTTAACCACTTGAAACTCAATCACTCATGCTTTTCCTCAATCAACTCACACTAGAAGATCGAAACTCAACCTTCAACTTCAACACATCAGTTAACTGCCTCATGCACTCCTAATTTTTAGGGAAATTCCTAAATTTTAGGAACTCGACCATGCACAAAAAAGGAACTCGACTTTGACTGCTTAAATTAAGGCACAAATCAAGGAATCACTTTTCTCGATAATTTTCAACAACACAATTGATAGGTGTACACTAGAAACATCTGCTTACTTTTGTAAAGAGCAATGTCAATACACCACAAACCAAACGGAAGGTAAAATTAGGATCCCCACCACATAATCAACTGACAACAAGTCAAGGTGCAGGTGTGCTACACAGTGGTATTATGGCACAATTTAGAAGTTGTGACCCTTCACCATAAAGATCCATTCATTAGCAAACAATAACAAATCAAGAGTGAAGACTTCCAAATTACAATCTCAAAAGTGAAGAAATATTATGGAGGAGTTTCCCACCAAATACAAAATTGAGAACATCACAAGATGCTAAAGACAACCAACACAAAGAAATCTTTGGCTCCTTCTCTACTATTTTCTCTACTTTAATTGTATCTCTACTATTAGCTTTTTTGTTTTCATTACATGAAAAAATTGTACTATTAGTTCCATTTTGGATACTAGAATATTGCATAAAAAAAGCTTTGTGGCATAGAAGAACAATCACAATAGAAGTACAAGGACTTCCTTGCAAAGGAAGACAAGCTCCTTGTAAATACCAATGGTATGTGTTTCATGTTGTTGCACAAAAGATTCTTATTTTGAAGTAAATTAATAATGTACCTCACACAAAACACCTAATAGCATTATAAAACCATTGTACTTGTATGGAGGCAATACTAGTGTCCTAGGATGAAGATGCCTCTAAGTATATCTACATATTCCTTAGCTGCTAAATAGTGAAGGTTGACCATTGAACACAAGCACTCAATTGGGTTGTTGTAATCACTTTTGATATGAAAATGGAAAAAGGAAGAAATCACAATTGATTTTAGCATTGGACTTCAAAACCTGCAAGGAAGAATGATTCAATCATGGTGGTAGCAAACACACTAACAAAGGTAGCATATTTGCACTGCTGCATTCCCCCCGTTAAGCATCCAACATAGCAGAAATATTCCTAGAGGAGATCATATAGCTTCATAGAATCCCTAGGAATATTTTTTCAAAAAAAGGGATCCAAAGTTAAAATCCAACTTCTAAAAAGATCTAATCCAAACAATGCTAACCAACTAAACTTCCACACTACGTACCATCCACATACTGAAGGGAAAATGGAACATGTAAAGCAAGTAATTGAAGGCATGCTATAATTGTACTTGTATGTTTTCAATAGCCAACCAAGTGGGAAATCTACATACACTTGGTAGTGTTCACAATGGTCATTGCATGTCAACAGGCATGAGACGATTTGAAGTGTTGTATGAAAGGAAGTGCAAAACTCAAATCAGTTGGAGTGAGTCCATTGATTGGATTCTAGTTGGATCGAAGTTGTTAAAGGAGAAGGAACAAATTGCAAGACTTCGGCATAACTGAAAAGACATACAAGATCAGTAGAAAAGCTATGATAATGCACACAAGACAGAAATAATTTGAAATTAGATATGAAGTGTTATTGAAAGATAAATCAAAGACGGGTTCATTGAAGCTAGCGATTCTGCCAAGTTGGCACTAATATCTTATGGAGAATGAAGCAATTAAAAATACAAATGGAATTGGCCTTGCAACATATCAGCGTGCATTGCCACTTTAATATTAGAGCACATAATGTCTTCCATATAACATTGCCTAAAAAGCATGAACAGAATTAATCATATTCTTGGTTATCTATGATACAGGTGGAGATCAATGAAGAATTCCAAACAGACCCTATCCAAATCCTCGACAAGAAATTCGTGGTATTGCAAAAATGAACCATCACACAATTGAAGATATAGTGGAAACATGACTCCTAGAAGCAACCAACAAATTGGAGATAAGTTCAAAGGACAATATTGTTAAAATTTCTGTTTTCCCACCCCGGTTTTCAGTTTCTCCTTATTTCTCCCATGTAGTTAAATGCCCTTTCCCATAACCATACATTCAACAAGCTGGAAAAAATAAATTTTGCTGAAAACACAAATTCTGGAAAATTTACAGAATGGTGGAAATTGCAGAAATAAAAATCAGCAGTAATAAACAGCCATTAAAACACATTAAAACACTGATATTTTTGGTCAACGTGACCCTGGAAAAACCCCCTACAACTCTTGGGGAAAACCAGTTTGAGAGCTCTTCTTTATTTTTGAAAAATGTCTTTTTAAAGCAAGAAAATTTCAGCAAAAATTACAGCAAAATAATTTTTTTTTTTTTTTCAGCAAGTAAACTTATCCATTTTCAGCCCAACGGACCACCTGGAAACTTCTCAGTTCTCAGCAAAAAATCAGTTTTTTCTGCTTGTTCTTGTTGCTGTTCTACTTGTCTTTCTGCTGTTCTGATTTTGAAGAGCTGCCTGGTATGTGTGCCAAACTGCTGCCTCTTTCTCCTTCTTGTCCAGAAATCTCCCTTGCTCTCTTGCTCTCCTTCTCCCAATCTGCTCATGAAAGAATGAATGATCTTTTCCTCCTTTCCTCCTTTAATATAACTCCAAGTGACTTTTGGGTGATCCAAGTGACTTTTGGGTGATCTCTAAATCCAATGGCTGAAATAGATTTAGATCAATGGCTGAGATTAAATGCACATTTAAATCTCACTTTCTATTTTTAATTCACCCCACTTTAATAAAGACCCACTTAGTCATTTATTTCCAAAGTCACTTTTCCTTTCTAATTTTACATTAACTTTATTAAAGTCACTTTAAAATTAGACTTTAGTAACTTTATCACTTAAAGTCACTTTTAAATTAGATTTAACTTTATAAAAATTATAAAGTTACTTTAGGAGAAAAATTAAAATCTTTTGGACACTTTTCCCTAGGCCAAAGATCAAAGCCTAAGGGAACCACCTGTCC
>APFE030894292.1:0-12623 GCA_000404065.3 Pinus taeda | reverse complement strand
TACCCGTGTATATACGCACTTTCGTCACGGTCAACCTGCGTATACCTCTCTCTTGACTTGCTGCATTATGATCTGTCATCTGACTAAGTTGCCATCACCTGTATCAAACCTCTGAGTGAGTTGCCATCAAGGAAAACACCTAAATCATAATGCCAACAATGCCATCACATTTGTAGAGAAAATTAGATAGTATCACACTTTTCTTATCAAATGAAAAAGGACAAGAAGTAAACCATTTAATCTTCACTTTCAAGTTACTGTTACAAATTCATATATGATATGATAATTGATAGTTAGTTTATATCTTATTCTTTCATAAATTATTTTTATTTTATTTTCTAAATAATTAAACAAAACATGAACATACAAAAAAAAACCTAAATCGAACCAAATATTTCAGAAATCTAAAATTAATGTGTCATGTTCATAATATACGACTTAGACAACTGATATTTCTTCCATGGTTAAGCTTATTCCTTTAATGTGCTATATACCATTGTTTAGACAATTGGTATTTCTTCCATGGTTAATCTTATTCCTTTAATTTGCTATATATTATTGCTTAGAGAATTGGTATTTCTTCCATGGTTAAGCTTATTCCTTTAATGTGTTATATATGATTCTTTAATGTGTTATATATCATTGTTTAGACAATTGATATTTCTTCCATGTTTAAGCTTATTCCATTAATGTGCTATATATCATTGTTTAGACAATTGGCATTTCTTCCATGGTTAAGATTATTCCTTTAATGTGCTATAGATCACTCTAGTGCAGGCATGTCAAATAAAAAATTTGTTCTAAATTCTTATATTTGTAAAGATTCAATTATCAAATGTAAAGTACTTCAAGGTTCAAACTTTATATTTTAAATTTCATTAGTTTATTTTATTTCGTTTCTTAGAAATATTTTATAATTAATCACATTCCTACTATTCTATTTACATTCTAAAGAATAGCTTAAATAATTAGAAATTGTTATGTTTTGAAAATTTGTACCTCTAAATTTTGATGAAAAGGACAAAAATAAACCATTTAACCATTTAATACTCAACAAGGAAGTTGCTATTACAAATTCATATATAATATGATAATTGAGAGTTATTTCATATTTTATTATTTCTTAAATAATTTTTATTTTATTTTAATTAATTAAACAAATCAAAAACATACAATTACTTTTGTAACTATTATCTTTACTAAAATAGACATTTTATTTAAATGTATTTCGTTATTTTTAATAAAGAAAATTCCTAGATTCCTAAATGTTGAACTAAATATTTCATAAATCTAAAATTAATATGTGTCATGTTGATAAAGTTATTGAAATAGTTTGTGTAAGTACATATATGACTTAGATGTCTCTATGTAACAATTGATATTTCTTCTATGGTTAAGTGTATTCCTTTAATGCATGTTTCCTTTGCAACCTGTGGTGCAATTGTTAGTTTTATATTTTATGCTTTTTTCTTTTCAACTACTATTGTCCATGATGTTTGAATGCAAGAACATCAAAGCCAACTTTAATATAAATGTAAAAATTATTTTCATATAAATAAAATAATGTCAATCTTCCAAAAAATTATAACTATTATAACTGGATTAAGATGGTCTTTCTTCAACAACTAACTCTACATCTACTGGTATTGAGCATACTGCTTGGAAAACAGCTTCTGCCTATACCAATGAATTTTTTATTATTGAATCCTTCCATGTCCTCCTTCTTAGGTTGTTGGGCAAGCAGCTCGTACCCTCGCTCCAATTTTGGGCATTTACCCATATGCAAAATGATTTCGATTTCTTTTTTCTTTAGCACCTTTAGACTTACTCTATATATTTAAGACATGGAGGGGTGGGACCAGACAACGTGGGCTTAGTTCGACTTGAACTTGGTGCTTTCTCTGAACCAGTGATTCAATCACTCAATCACTCCTAATTGGTACCCCTCACATGTAATTAGTGTCGTGTGTGGCACCTTGTAATATGTGTCTCAGGTAGTATTTTCCTTGCTTATACATACTAGGGGATCCCATGTTATGGTGTACTAGAAGTCATACTGAATGTGGGTGTATTGTTACTATTGGGTACTGCTGGAGATGCTAGTAAGAATAAGGATGCTAGGTGTTAATGAAGGGTGTGCTCTATTCATAGATGGGTTAGTTGCAACTTATCTCGTGGAATATGAATCAATTGTTTCACCTTTATTACAATATCTTTAGTTGGGGACGTTACTCTCATAATATAGGTTAGTCTTTTGTGGTAGCCTATCCCATAATATGTCTCATTTTTCAGTATTCAATGTATACATAATTATACAAAACTGTGGGTTTAACGAATTCTAGAAAGAGGTGCCATCATAAGTAAGCATCATGCATCGGTTCCAAACCTGACAAGAAATAATTAACAGCATCAACTCTTGGCTCTCCACATCTACATCTATGATGTGTTATTTTCCTATGTTTTTATATGCGCATATTTCTTTCATTCTCCCCTTGTATTGGATAGTGGGAATGAGAACCTCCTAAGATTTGATATCGACCTTCTATCGAACTTTGAACTTCCTACTAGATAGATCTTTAAAAGGAGATCAGAACCCAGATAGAGGGACAAAAAATATGCTTCAAAGCCCCGATCAACAATGTTTTATTGGTCAAATACGTAGCTATGAATATTTTGATATCAGTCGAGGCCCTCCCTGCCATCATACCCTCCCCACGCCAACTCCAAACTCTACACCACCCTCCAATAATATGTCCTCCATCGATTCCAAAATATAAAAGAAGACATCCCAAAAACTAAAAAGAATCCATTGGTGGGATTGAATGGAAGAATCCATTGGTGGGATTGAATGGAATTCAAACAAAAATCATATTGGATATTGAACAGAAAGTGGGAAAGGGAGAATGCATGTTACTGGGGACTGCTGTAAAATATGGTGTATGCAGACGAACTGAACACATTTTTTTTTCGTAGGTGACGTTAGACTGGGCCATCTTGAGATATGTTGGTCTGGGAAGATTGGTGAATGTGGAATGGGTAATGCGTATTGAATAGAAAGGCAAGTGGTCACTAGTGCAAGTACGATAGCCACTCTTAATTTTGTAAAACATTCTCTGTTGGGCCTCTTCAAAAAATCCTATCTGTAGCACACATAGTTAGTGATCTCATATGGGTGAACTGCAAAGACCACTAGAGTCGTAGCTCTTTCAATTCCCCATAGATAGTGCTTCCAAATGGGG
This sequence comes from Pinus taeda, assembly GCA_000404065.3. Taxonomy (NCBI): domain Eukaryota; kingdom Viridiplantae; phylum Streptophyta; class Pinopsida; order Pinales; family Pinaceae; genus Pinus; species Pinus taeda. Next base: position 9,384 of record APFE030894292.1, on the reverse strand, counting down.
TTTTCCTTCCAAAGCTTTAGAAGCTGGAAATGTGTTGAAAAACTTTAATCGCTAGAAGGAATGAATTCCTTACTGGCCAAGTACCTACAATATGTTCATGGGTTATAATAAATATTAACAAGTTGAACCATTTTACAAATCAAGATTCAGTTGACAGTTAAAGCAATGGAATCTAATGGTGCAAGAACTTTCAATCGTCTAACATTAGACCTGACGGGGCAAAAGAGCACAAAGTGATAGATGGGGGAGTTCTTCCTAGAGAGAATGCCTTATGGTGTAATTATAATAAAGAGACAAATATATATACCAATATTAACTTTTCATTCTTACAAGATAAAAAGTGAAATTATTATAATAAATAAATTGTTGTTTTTAAAATAAAATTTTTATTAGATAGAGTAAAATAAACATAGTTCATAGAGAAAAATCACCATGATGATATATGGAATATTTAGGTACAACCAAATTTATTTTTTAAATCAAATCTAACTCTATGAACAATTGGCATTTTATAATACAAGTCAATAATGTAACAATTTTTTTATGGTAAACTAAATTAATGCATTCATGTCAGGTTAGAATAAGGAATAATGTTTGTAATAGTATTTTGTTAAATTGAATTAAATTAATGAAACATAAATATGTGAAAAAAAACAACAGTATATATGATATCTACATTACATCTCATTAAACTAGTGAACGATTTCTCTAATAATTGATTTGTTAAGGTAAATTAAAAGTGAAACATAATTAGTAGTAAATGATATAGAGAAAAATTGACATGTTATTTCTCAAAATAAAACCTAAGGACATAAATGTATTAGAGTCAGATCACATGCTATTAGATCCTTGTAGCTTAAAAATTTGTGATTATAACACAAATACATTAACACATAGTATTTTATATGGATGACTAGAATGATTTAATTTACAAGGAACTTTATTGACAAATTTTAATGGATAGCAGAATGAGATAGAATTAGGACTAGAAGGCACTTTATGGTTGATAGAAGTGGGACTGAGGAGTACTTTTTGAGCCTTTTTGCTTAAATATTTCACTATTTTTTAGGGTCAATGGAACTACGATATGACAATTGGGTTTAGAGAGCTTGTGGCGATAGGAGGCATTAGAGAATCTATGGTGTTGGGACCTATTTGGACCTGGTGGAACCTCATGGGGACTTGGGTTTAGAGAGCTCATGGCACTAGGATGCCTTAGAGAGTCTATGGTGTTGGGACCTAATAGAACCTCATGGAGACTTAGATTTAGAGAGATCGTGAGAAAAGGAGGCGTTGGAGAGTCTATGTTGTTGGGACCTAATGGAACCTCATAGAGACTTGGGTTTAGAGAGCTCCTAAGGAAAGGAGGCATTAGAGAGTTTATGGTGTTGGAACCTGATGGAACCTCATGGAGAATTCAGTTTTGATTGATCTTGGGGAAAGGAAGCATTGGGGAGTCTATTGTATTGGGACCTAATGGAACATCATGGAGAATTGAGTTTAGAGAATTATTGGGGAAACTAGGCGTTAGAGATTCTATGGTGTTGGGACCTCATGGAACCTCATGAAGACTTGTGTTTAGATAAATCCTAGGGAAAGAAGGCTTTGGAGAGTCTATGGTGTTGGGACTTGATGGAACCTCATGGAGAATTATTTTAGAAAAATCCTAGGGAAAGGAGGTGTTGGAGATTCGATGGTGTTGGGACTTGATAAAACCTCATGGAGACATGGGTTTAGAGAGCTCTTGAGGAAAGGGCAAATTGGAGAGTCTATAGTGTTGCGACTTGATGAAACCTCATGGAGACCTGGGTTTAGATAGCTCATAGGGAAAGGAGGTATTACAGATTCTATGGTGTTGGCACATAATGGAACCTCATGGATACTTGGGTTTAGAGTGCTCCTAGGGAAAGGATGCATTGGAGAGTTTATGGCATTAAGAGCTGATGGAACCTCATGGAGACTTGGATTTACAGAGATCCTAGGGAAAGAGGCAGTGGAGAATCTATGATATTGAGACCTAATGAAACCTCATGGAGACTTGGGTTTTGTGGAGCTCCTAGGGAAAGGAGGCATTAGAGATTCCTAGGGAAAGGAGGTATAGAGAGCTCCTAGGGAAAGGAGGAATTGGAGAGTCTATGGTGTTGGGACCTAATTGAACCTCATGGCGACGTGGGTTTAGACAATTCCTAGGGAAAGGAGGCATTGGGTTGACTACTTTAAATTTTAAAATTTATTTTGGAAATATTCTTAAATTATAATACTTTGAATTTAAATTTTTATGAATATGCTAATAAATATATGCTTAAGTAATTATATTTATTTATTTACTTTACTTTAATTTTTATGAATATGCTAATAAATTATATGCTTAAGTAATTATATTTATTTATTTACTTTACTTTATTCATGTATTATATTTTGAATATCTCAATTTTATATATGAAACATAAAGAGAGTTTTAGTCATACATTTTAATTTCAACACAAATTTTCAATTATTCATTAATCATAATTTATTATTTACCAAAATTTGGTATTTAAATAATACATATCTAAATATTAGATGTTTTTTATTTTCCTATTAGTATGTTTTCCTTATTCACTTTGTTATAAATTTTATAGGAACTTAAAATCATAAGTGAGCTGTGTAATTTACAAAATTCTAGTACTCGAAGAGTTTACAAAATTGAATCCATTTATGTGTTTAAAAACCACTTTTAAATAACAATAAATCTTATTTTTATCCAAAATTGTAAGCACTAAATTTTAGTAAAAAAGGTGAAAATTAAAATCACCCTTCAAATTATATTTATCATAAGAATTTATCACAATATAACCTAGTGGATTGATAATTTTAATTCATAAATATACACACCATATTCATATAATGTAAAAAATATATTGGAATTAAAATATGCTTGAATTCAAAATATAATTATTTTATCGATGGATTAGTTGATATTGGAATTAAAATGTGTTTTGAATTTAAAATATATTTATTTTATCTATGGATTAGTTGTAAGGTTCAAATGATAAAGAAAAATATTCTTATGCTAATTTATAAAAGTACTCAATGAAAATAATCTTCATGCCAAAATAATAAATTAATAATATTTAAAAACTAAGAGAATAAGTTATCATAAATATAATAAATAATAATTAAAAATATATGTAATTATCATTTGCAACATATGTTGACATCGTAATTATTTCCAATGACACTTGCATATGTGTTTGGATTTTGCACAATTTTGGGCCAAACCATTTTTCCAAGGCTTATGAGCAATTGTAAGATGCCTTTGAGAGACACATAATATCAAATTGGTAAAGGACCCTCACAGTATCATAAAAGCTCATAATGTTGCAACCATATTGGCCTTACAGAGACATGTAAGATTCTACTAGATACTCTTCATAGTGTAGGTTGAGAATTTCAACCTCTGCTAATACTTATCTCCTCCGATTAATCTCTTCTTTATCAACTCCCCACAGCTTCATCACAACAATCACTTTACCTCCTAGCATTTCTTCTCTATAAACTGTGCCAGTATGTGAGCACTCTCCAAATGCTCCAGAACATCTTCTATTGTAAAGCTCAGTTCCTGGAAGGCAATCATCTTCCATTTCTCCTCTTCAATATTTTCCTCCTTGTATTTCCTACCACCAGCATGACCTATAAACTGGTTATAGTAGGATGTTTTTCCAACTATGAGAATAAATACTGCTAGACTAGGTAACCATATAATCTCCCATATATTATGAAATTTCTTCTTAGTATTTGGCATGCAATATGAGGAAGAAGTGAGGTAAGGGTCATTTAAATTCATGAATGGAGACTTTGCTAGGACTCTGCCATAGAGACCTGGGTTTCCTACGAAAACATTATAATTGTTCATGCTTCTGAAAAACCAATTTGAAGGCACATGGCCTCAGAGATGATTAAAGGAGACATTGAAACATTCTAAGAGAGCACAATGTTGGAATTCTAGGGGAATCATCCCGGTGAGAGCATTATGGGATAGATGAAGAACTCTGAGATAGGGAAGACTTTCCAATTAAGGAGGGATCAATACAGTCAACTTATTTTGCCTCAATTCAATGTACACCAGCTTTTAGCAATTGACAATGTTTCTGGGGATGCTAACATAAATCCTATTGCTCTACAGTTCAAATTTGTATACAAAATTGCAATGTGCAAAGGAAGGAAGATTTCTTGAGAAATTTTCAAAACTTGCTAAAAATATTTGTAGGATTGGTTTAGCCCATATATTTGGAGGAAGGTTGCCCTAGAGAGGATTATAAGAAACGTTTAGGTAGTCTAGTGTAGGTGAATTAAAGAGATAAGAAGGTAAATATCTAATGAGATTTTTCCATTACATGTATACAAAGGACAAGTTTTCAAGCTTTCCAAATCCAAAATGAATGTGGCCACTGAACTTGTTTTGTTGAATCCTGACTCTATGCAGAGTGGGAAAGTTTGTAAGATTATAAGGGATTTATCTTATGAACTGGTTGGAGAAGAGGATAAGTGCAACTAATTGGTTACTTGCAGATAGGTCAAATGCTTTATTAAGTTTCTCAAAACTTAATTTTGTAGTTGAATGAATTGTTCTTATTCTCGTCAGAAGGTTTACATCAAAACCTTGATGGCTATTTGATTCTCTCATATTTTAAAAATCTAATTCATAGGAGAATTTTTTTTTGGGAAACAATTACTTGAAAACAGACAATAATCCTGGTAAACGAATACATAATCATCATAAACTTTGAAAGCGAGAAAATGGATAAAGATGTGGGTACATGTTTATGTAGCATGGAAAACTGAAGTGTCAAAGCATTGAATTCCCTCATAATCATAACACCACAAAGAAAATTATCATCATCATTCTCATTTAATTTTGTATTCTGTAACAACAACAGTCCATGAACATGCCTCCTTTGCTGCTCTTACTCATCAATATGGCACATGTTATCTCACTTCAAACCAGTTATGATAACATGAGATATAATGCTAGTATACAAGAGCTTTGTTTTACATCATATTTGTAGTGACTTCAAAGCCTTCAAAACGTATTGAATTATGCTACAGGGAACGCTGGAAAACTACTACAAAAGTTTATCATGCATCATGAATCGATTTCTAGATCTAGGTGCTCTTTTCACCATACATATTGAAATATTTGATATCCCAACCTATATGTAAAAAATATAGACCATACCGAGACTTAAACTTATTTAAAATCATTAACATAAACAAGGCCTCCCTTGCCAACTATGAGAATGAATAATTCTAGACTAGGCAACCATATAATCTCCCATATATTTTGAAATGTCTTCTTAGTATCTGGTGTGCAATATGAGGAAGAAGTGAGGTAAGGGTCATTTAAATTCATGCATGGAGACTCTTCTAGGTCTATACCATAGAGTGCTGGGTTTCCTATGAAAAACATATTGTCCATGCTTCTGAAAAGCCAATATGAAGGCACAGGGCCTTAGAGATGATTAAAGGAGACATTGAAACATTCTAATGGAGCACAATTTTGCAATTCTAGGGGAATCATCCTGGTTAGGGCATCATGGGATAGATGAAGAACATTGAGATAGGCAATACTTTCCAGTTCAGGAGGAATCACTCCAGTCAACTTATTTTGGCTCAATTCAATGTAAGCCATATTTTTTCATTTGACAATGTTTTTGGGGATACTACCAAAAATCCTATTGCCCTAGAGTTCAAGCTTGTATACGAAGTTGCAATGTGCAAGGAAGCAACATTTCCTGATAAATTTGCAAAAGCTATTGAAAATATTTGCAGGATTGGTGTAGCCTATATATTTGGAGGAAGGTTGCCTTGCAGAGTATTATAAGAAACATTTACGTACTCTAGTGTAGGTGAATTAAAGAGATCAAAAGGCAAATATCTAGTAAGATTGTTCCATGACATGTCTACAAAGGACAAGTTTTCAATTTTTCCAAATCCCAAAGGATTATGGCCCCTGGGCTTGTTTTGTTGGATCCTGACTTTGTGCAGAGTGGGACAATTTGTAAGATTATAAAGGTTTTCTCCTACGTACTGCTTGGGGAAGAGGATAAGTGCAACTAAATAGCTACCTTCACATAGGTCAAATTCTTTATTGAATTTCTCAAAGCTTGATGTTGTATTTGAATGAATTGTTCTTATTCTCAACAGAAGTTTACATCAAAATCTTGGTGGCTACCTGGTTCTCTCATATTTTAAAAATTTAATTCATAGAAGTAGATTGTTTTGTGAAGCAATTACTCAAAAACAGGCAAAAATCTTGGTAAACGAATACATAATCATCATAAACTTTGAAAGTCGGCAAACAGATATTGATGTGGGTACGCATTTATGTAGCATGGAAAACTATGATTAATCACAACATTCTAGATACAGATTAAGGAATAAGCTAATTCATCAACATAAAAATCCAAAAAAAAAACCAATGTCCCAAAAAATGGTTGTGTCAAAGCATTAAATGCCCTCAAAATCATACAACTACAAAAGGAATTCTCATCATCATTCTCATTGATTTTTGTACTCTCGAATGACAACAGTCCACAAACACGCCTCATTCGCTACACTTACTCATCAATATGGCACAAGTTATCTCACTTCAAACCAATTATAATAACATGAGATATGATGCTAGTATACAAGAATTTTTTTTTACATCATATCTGTAGTGACTTCAAAGCCTTCAAAATGTATTGAATTATGCTACAGGGAATGGTGGAACACTGCTAAAAAAGTTTATCATGCATCATATATCTATTTCTAGACCTGGGTGCTCTTTTCACTATACATATTGAATTTTTTGATATCCCATTTATACCTATATGTAAAAAATATACACCAAACCGAGGTTTAAACTTATTTAAAATCATAAACATAAATAGGGCCTCCTTTCCATAGCTTATTTCTTGACAAGGATTACATTGCAAGTAGTGACATTTATAGCATATTTATAATCTGAAGGATTAGCTCCAGATACAGAGACATGCACGATTTTGCTAGATACTCTTCACAATGTAGGTAGAGAATTTCAACCTCTACTAATACTGCTCTTATCCAATTAATCTCTTCTTTATCAACTCTCCACAGCTTCTTCATATCAATCACTTTTCCTCTTGGCATTTCTTCTCTATAAATTGAACTAGTTGCTCCACTTCCCACCATGTGAGCACTCTCCAAATACTCCAAAACATCTTCTATTGTAAAGCTTAGTTCTTGGAAGGTAGTCATCTTCCATTAGTCCTCTTCAAGATTTCCCCCCCTATATTTCCCACCACCAACATGACCTATAAACTAGTTATAGTAACATGTTTTTCCAACTATGAGAATGAATACTGCTAAACCAGGAAACCATATAATCTCCCATATATTATGGAATTTCTTCTTAGTATATGGCATGTAATATGAGGAAGCATTGTGGTAAGGGTCATTTAAATTCATGCATGGAGACTCTGCTAGGACTCTGCAATAGATACCTAGGTTTCCTACGAAAAAATTATTGCCTATGCTTCTAAAAAGCCCATCTAAAGGCACAGGGCCTGAGAGATGATTGAAGGAGACATTGGAACATTCTAAGGGAGCACAATTCTGGAATTCTAGTGGAATCATCCCGGTGAGGGCATTATGGGACAGATGAAGAACACCAAGATAGGGAATACTTGCCAGTTTAGGAGGGATCACTCCAATCAACTTATTTTGGCCCAATTCAATGGACACCAGCTTTTAGCATTTGACAATGTTTATGGGGATGCTACTAGAAATCTTATTGCCCTACAGTTCAAACTTGTATATAAAAATTGCAATGTGCGAAGGAAGGAAGATTTCCTAATAAATTTGCAAAAGGTAATAAAAATATTTGCAGGATTGGTGTAGCCTAGATATTTGGAGGAAGGCTTCCTTGCATCAGATTATAAGAAACATTTAGGTACTCTATTATAGGTGAATTAAAGAGATTAGAAGGAAAATATCTAGTGAGATTGTTCCATGACATGTCTACAATGGACAATTTTTCGAGCCTTCCCAATCCAAAATAAATATGGCCACTGAGCTTATTTTATTGAATCCTGACTCTGTGCAGAGTGGGACAATTTGTAAGATTATAAGGTAATTCTCTTGTCAATTGGTTGGAGAAGAGGATAAGTGAAATTAACTGGTTACTTGCACATAGGTCAAATGCTTTATTGAATTTCTCAAAGATTAATGTTGTAGTTGAATGAATTGTTCATATTCTCATTTTAAGTTTTACATGAAAACCGTGGTGGCTACCTCGTTCTCTTAGATTTTAAAAATTTAATTCATAGAAGCAGTCTGTTTTGCGAAATAATTACTTGAAAGCACACAGCAATCCTAGTAAACAAATACATAATCATCATAAACTTTGAAAGTGGGCAAACAAATATAGATTTGGGTACGTGTTTATGTAGCATGGAAAATTTTGATTAATCCCAGCATTCCAGATAACAATCAATAAATAAGCTACATTGTCGACATAAAAATCGAGAAAAAAATGCATTTCCTACAAAACTGAAGAGTCAAAGCATTGAATGCCCTCAAAATCATAACACTACAAAGAAAATTCTCATCATCATTCTCATTGAATTTTGTATTCTGGAAAATGACATTCCATAAGAATGCCTCCTTCACTACACTTACTCATCAATATGGCACAGGTTATCTCATTAATCATAATTTATTATTTACCAAAAATTGTTATTTAAATAACGCATATCTAACTATTAGATGTCTTTTCTTTTTCTCTTAGTATGTTTTCTTGATTCACTTTGTTATAAATTTTATAGGAATTTCTTAAAATCATAATTGAGTCGTGTAATTTACAGAATTCTAGTACTGGACGAGTTTAGAGCATTGAATCCATTTATGTATTTAAAAATCATTTTAAAATAACAATAAATCTTAATTTTATCCAAAATTGTATGTACTAAATTTTAGTGAGAAAGGCCAAAATTAAAACTGCCCTTCAAATTGTATTGATCATAAAAATTTATCACAATATAACCTAGTCCATTAATAATTTTAATTCATAAATATACACACCATATTCATATAATGTAAAAATTATATTGGAATTAAAATAAGTTTTATTTTTAAAATATAATTATTTTATATCGATGGATTAGTTGATATTGGAATTAAAATGTGTTTTGAATTTAAAATATATTTATTTTATCTATGGATTAGTTGTAAGGTTCAAATGATAAAGAAAAATATTCTTATGCTAATTTATAAAAGTACTCAATGAAAATAATCTTCATGCCAATATAACAAATTAATAATATTTAAAAACTAAGAGAATAAGTTATCATAAATATAATAAATAATAATTAAAAATATATG
>APFE030894289.1:290198-312483 GCA_000404065.3 Pinus taeda | reverse complement strand
ATGTTCGCTGGTATACCATCTGTCTCAACTAGTTCTCAACCGCTAGATGGAGTCCACGCAGGGACTGTTTCGACAACATGGTCTATTCCTATTTGTTCATCTGGAATCTTATCTGGAATTTCTTATGTTGAAACTCAACGAATTGATCCTGCACATCAGTATCAGTTCGGGCAGTCCAGTCTCCAAAGACCAATTTATCCTTTGAACACTAGATTGCCACCATATGGAGGGCAGTACGCCTTTTCATTGTACCCTCCAGGAGAACAACCATATGAGAGTTCACAACGAAATTCATGCCAAACTGGAATTGCATCCAGTGGTTGGGTACCAATATTGCCTCAACAACCAAGAGTTGTATATTCAATGCAACCAAATCAACCTGTGTCGAACATTCCCATTACACCTGCTATTGTGACTGTGTTGCAAGTACAAGCGTTGCCTGTTGTGTGTCAACCTCAAGTCTCTCAGGTCGTAATACAACAACCTCTTGTCTCCACGGCTCAATCACAAACTCAGATTAGTGGCTCCTTAATTGAAGCGACTCAGGCTCAAACAGGTACTATCACCCCTCATCTTGGTCAAATATCCAGTATTGGACAACAGCAAATGGTCCAACAACTATGGCTAGTACAATATCAACAACCACAATTCCAGCAAGCTTACCGAAGACCTGAGCAACAAAGCTTTGCAGGTAATGGGCAACCGTATGTTCAAAACGGTTACCAACAATCATATTATAATGGTTATTCCCATCAACCTTATCAAAGTTATCAACATCAGATACATTATGCTGGTATGCAAAGACCCACTGCTCAAGCGATTCCATCTTATCTTGGGTACGCTTCGCCAAACCTAAATCAACAGTTGCCCTTTGTAGCGACTCTAGAATTACCAGATTTGAACCGGTTAACAAATGATCCAATTGCTTACGCCCCATGGTGGTCGGTGATTCCTCATAAACTTCCCTCAGATAGTCCTAAATTCAATGGAAATCCGAGTGAAGATCCATCGAATCACATAATGACCTTTCATTTGTGGTGTTCATACAACACCCTCAATGATGATTCGATTAGGCTTCGCCTTTTTTAGCGAATGCTAACTGGTCTGGCAACGAAATGGTACATCGAATTTCCTAGAGCTTCATTCGATGACTTCAGCACCCTTGCCACTACTTTTTTAGCCCACTTTCAGTTACCCATAAGGTACGAAATAGGAATGGATCTCCTTACCAATTTTAAACAAACAACGACCACTCACATATATGATCATATCCATGAGTCGCGACATCATCGTCGAATGGTAAAGACCTATGTTCCTGATCAGCTTCTAGCTGAGTGGTTTATTAAGTCGTTATTACCTTTTATTGCAGAAGATGTGGCCAAGGGAGGAGTCATCACTGAAGAACAAGTCATTGCTCGTGCACAATATCTAGACTTTATCTATACTTAGTCTAGCACGCTCTATGACAAAATTCCTGATGCCCCTAAACTAGAATTTTCCGTTCCTCCCCCTCCTAAATCAAACAAGGACACTCATGCTGGAAATGGCGTGATTGGCACCTCAAGTACGCAAACAACAAAGGCTCCACCCGGTAAATCCCTCACAATTTCTAGTAAAAAAGTAAATGACAAACTTCTTGCCTTAGAGGTTAATGCTATGTTGTCCGACAAAGGCAAAGAACTGAAGCATCCAGGGGGCAAGAAGAAAGGGAAAAACAAAAAGAAGAAACAGGAAGATACGACTACTGAGAAACCTTCTGGAAACCCAACTGGGCGAAAGAAACCTAATCGGCCATGTTTCATATGTGATGGGGACCATTATACGAGAGATTGTCCACATCGAGCTAAGGCCACAAAGTTTTTGAAGACTTCAAATACCTTGACAATATTGACTGATCCATTTCCAAACCCGAAAACCAATCTGGTTGCTATCGATCACGCTTCCCCATCCCAAGTGCTTATGTTGTCCATTTCAAAATAGAAAATCGATGCTTTGATATTGACAAGGAATAAAGATTATGGGAATCCACAGATGTCCAACAACAAGGCTACAGATCAACCTAGTAGTTCAATAACAACTTCGTCAGAAGTTGTGACACCCATCATTCTTGAACTAACAATAAAGCTGCCAAAGGGAGTAGTACATAAGTCGACGTTTAATCCTCGTTCTCGAGCAACATAGAATTATAATATAGTAGAGGATCTAGCTCAATCGCCATCCGCTATGTCGACACTTGAAGTACTGCAGAATTGCCCCTCCCAAAAGCATGCTTTATTATCAGCAATAGGTGGGATTGATCCAATGGATTCCCATCTTGTGGCCTTTAACCACAAAGGATATGAACCTCAATTACTGGCCCAACTCGCTTTCCTTGTATAGGTAAAAGCCCTCAACAAAACTGTTCATAGAAAAATCATTGATGAGGGGGCATCTACCTGTGTTATGTCAATGAGTTGCTGGAAAACTTTAGGCTCACCACCCTTATTGTGATCATCAACGACCTTAAAAGCGTTCGATGGAAGAACATACACGCCGTATGGGATTTTAAGTAACTTGCAAGTTGAATTGAGGGGCAAGCCAATAAAAATTGAAGTCGAAGTTATCAATGGAAACCTTAATTACAATATCCTACTGGGAAGGCCCTAGATTTATGTTATGGCTGCCGTTGTGTCAACATATTTTAGAAATATTGCATTTCTCTTCTAAGGCGGAATTACAATCATTTACCAACTAACCTTTTTCCCCAATAGTTCACAAGCTACAGGAAGCATTCCAATGCTCCATGGAAGCTCTCAATCGCTTCAAAATGTTAGAGTAGGCCTCCTAAAAGACCCTGCCTTAATGGGTACTTTTGCCCTCCCGCTTTTGAGTAATCTGGCGGAAGTGGCCAAGATGGAAAGTTGTAATATTGTATCTTCTGCATCAGCAAAGATTAAGAAGATTTCCGAACATTTTTTTGGCATGGATCATCACAAGGTATTGCCTCCAAGCCCCGTAGAAATTTTGTAGCAATCAATTTTCTTGGCCTGGGCGGCAAACCCAAATCAATGCTCATCAAGTGTTTGGATAGATAGGTCTCTAGAATATGGCACCTCTTCAGATCCTTGGTCGCGTATACATTCTATAGACGAAGGAATCATTCAGTCAATGATGATAAGAGAGGCACCATGAGAAGATTACCACCATCATTCCCATCTTCAAGATAACAATGAAGATTATTCCAGCGACCTTAATCATCCTTCAGTTTTTATTTTCTATCAAATATTGTAAATACGGTGGATTCCGAGCGAAATCTGTCCAATACTGAAGAAACTATTGCCATAAATATCTCGACCAAACCTATTGTTTTAGAGAATATTCATGTTGGCAAATCTTGCTCAACTTCAGAACTGGAAATATATTGCGCTCTCTTTCGCGAATTCAGAGATGTCTTTGCATGGTCATATGAAGAAATGTCAGGCATTGAATTGAGCATCGTTGAACATGAAATCAAGATGTATCTAGATGTCAAACCAATACGACAACGGCTTCGACAGGTTCACCTGAAAAAAGCCGCTGCCATTAAGGCAGAAGTTGAAAAAGTTTTACATGCCGGTTTCATTTACCCTGTTCATCTAACTGATTGGGTATCGAATATTGTTCCTGTCATGAAAAAACAAGGAACAATCAGAGTGTGTGTTGATTATAGGGATGTAAATCAGGCTTGTCCAAAGGATAACTACCCTACACCCTTCATCGACCAGATAATTGATGAATGCGTCGGATGCGAAATCTTTTCATTCATGGATGGATTTTCCGGATGAAATCAAATAAACATCCAACCATAGGACCAGTCAAAGACTGCATTTATATGTTTATGGGGCACATTCGCATACCGTAAACTACCTTTCAGTTTAAAGAATGCAAGGGCAATTTTTTAGAGGGCAATGAACTACACCTTTCATGACATCAAACACATCGTTCAACCATATCTCGACGATCTACCGGCTCATTCGCAAAAGTAGACTGATCATCTGTAGCATTTGAGAGCTATATTTCTACGTTGCTGACACTACAAGATACGACTCAATCCACACAAGTGTGTGTTTTGTGTCAGTTCTGGTCATTTACTTGGTTTCGTAGTTTCTAAAGATGGGATTCGACTCGACCCATGTAAGGTTCAGGCAATCATTGACATGCCTCTACCTTCAAATTTGCTTCAAATTCAGAAACTCCAAGGGAAAGCAAACTTTCTAAGGAGGTTAATTCCAAATTACGTCAAACTTGCTAAAGGTTATACACGTCTTTTGAAAAGGAAGTGCCCTTCAACTGGGATCAGGTTGCGCAAGCTTCCTTTGATGCTTTAAAGGATTCCCTAGTAAAAACATCATTAATGTATGCTCCTGACTATCAAAAATACTTTAACCTGTATCTGGATGCAACAGATACAACCATCGCAATGGTTTTAGTGCAAGAAGAGAATGGAATTGAACATCCGGTCTATTATTTAAGTCGAAACTTAAATGATACAGAAAGCAAGTACTCCTATGTTGAAAAGATGGCTCTAGCAGCTATTCAAGCAGTACAGATATTTCGACACTATATCCTCTTTTGCAAAACTACCATTTTGTCAGATTGCAACCCTATGACTTACATTCTGTCACGTCAATTACTAGGGGGAAAATATTCAAAATGGATAGCCATTTTATAAGAGTTTGACATGGAATTCACGAAATCCAAATAAAAGAAATCTTTAGTTTTCACAGAGTTACTATGTGACCTCACATCGTCGTCCAACGATTCAACATCTAAAGCATCAATCGTCGATGAAACTCTGTTTCTGATATCGTCAAGCGATCCATGGTATGGAGATATACTGATTTACCTCCAAACCCAAACATTTAGGCCTAATACCTCTCACTCTGAACAGTGACATACTCGATACCAAGCCAAAGACTACATGATCGTCGGTGATACGCTTTACCATCGTGGGATTGATACAGTTCTGCGAAGGTGCCTCACGCATGAGCAGGCCGAAAAAGTGTTGAATGACTGTCATTTAGGTGCATGTGGGGGCATCAATCTGGTTATTCTACGACACAAAAGATATTACGAGCAAGTTACTTCTGGCCTACTATATTCAAAGATTTCATAATCATAGTAAGAAGTTGCCATGCTTGTCATATTTTCGACCGCAAAACCAGATTACCACCCGCATCGCTACATCCAGTAGTTGCTATTGGGCCATTCGCCAAATGGAGCATAGATTTCATGACATGTAACCCCACCTCGGCTAGGGGGCATGGGTATATCATAGTCGCAGTCGACTATTTTACAAAATGGGCCGAGGCGATGCCTACATTAAACAACAGCCGCGAAACGACTGCTCTTTTCTTTTTCAATCATGTAGTCTCTAGATTCGGTGTTCCACAGGCTATAGTCACAGATCATGGATCACATTTTTCCAATCACATGATGGTCGAATTAGCTGCCAAATTAGGACTGTCCCACGACAGTTCTACTCCACATTATCCGCAAGCGAACAGACAAGTTGAGGCCATCAACAAAGTCTTGAAGCGCATGCTGCAAAGGATGATTGGAGTCCACAAACGGAATTGGCACTTAATCCTATACTCATCCTTGTGGGCATATAGGACATCGGTGAGAAATGTGACTAGATTTACACCCTTTCAGTTGGTGTATGGCCTCGAAACAGTCTTACCGGTTCAGTGTGAAATTTCATCTCTCAAGCTTGCAGTCGATCTACTTCCCTAAACTTCGGAGGAAGAGGCTCGTTTCTTGGAACTAATCCAATCGGATGAAACCCGTTGTGATGCCGCCTTGGCTAACGAAGCTCACAAGAAACGTGTCAAGGCGCAATTTGACAAAAATGTCAAACCCTGTGTCTTCTCAGAAGGTGACCTGGTCTTGCTTTACAATTAGGACTCCAATAAATTGGGAGCAGGTAGGTTCGAACCATTGTGGATGGGCCCCTACATTGTTAAAAGAGTATTAGAAAAAGGAGCAAGGAGCCTACAAGCTAGTATATTACGATGGAATTCTGTTGTCGCAACCCGGAACGGGTTGTATCTTAAGCGTTACTATGCTTAATTAAGTGTAGTAATCTCTTTATGTGCTTTTGTTACGTTTTTGTTTTCGTTAAGAGTTATCATTTTGGTTAGTTAATCCACTTTGCATTTGTTGCAGATGTTGGACCTGTTGGAATCATTTGTTGGATACACTGACGGAGCTAGTCGCAGTACGCGGAATCTATCTTCTCCAGCCTGGGCCATTTTTTATCCAAGCGACGAGTTAGTGAGTTTCAGAGGGATATGTATTGGGCGATCAATGAACAACATCGCTGAGTACAACGCGTTGATGGAACTTCTCTCTGATGCCATCGCACATGGCATACGACGACTTGTTATCAGGTTAGATTCATAACTCGTCATCCTATAACTTACTGGCGTCTATTCCGTTCAAATCCAACTATCTATCGTATGTTCCTAAGGGACAAGATTTTGGAAAGGCAGTTTGATTCTATTCAATATCAACACATTTCCAAAAACTTAAACACATTAACTGATTCACTAGCAAATTATGTGTTAGATAGACATTTGTAGCATTTATAAAGGAAAAAACATTTCAATCAATATTTGCATTAGGATCACATAAATTAACCGAAATAAAACTCCGAAAATCAAAAATATATATAACTGTTTATAGTTTTTACAAAATGTTCTGTGTCTAGGAAAAAATCGGTCATACGACCCAAAAACTCAAAAATGCAGAAAAACATCCTAGACTAATGGTGTTGGTGATAGCAGGTCACCGCCTATGCGATCATACGTAAGAGCCTAGTCCATCAACTCGGCACGCCAGTGGTATGGTGTTGTAATCTCAAAGGTAACTCATCGGTCCTCACATCCTGAATACCAAGGGTGAGACCCTCGATCTGATCTTGCAACACTGTAAGGGTCTCTGCTATGTCCAGATCGCGAAGGACAACCCTCCCTACAACCTCTCTTGCTGGAACGACAACTGTTACCCTCGGGCGCACTGCCGGTCGCACTGGTCCAATATCTGCACACATATATGAGTTTGATTAGTCTTGATAACATTTAAAAAACACAAGAACATTATAAAAGCAATAAACAGAGATATGGTCAGATCTTTTTACCTATAACACCCCACTGCTCACCAGCCGGTAACGCCAAATCTGGGTTGCCTCGGAAATCCATCCCAACGTATGGATACTCTGTGAAGACCATCTCCTGACGGTTGAACCACTCAAAGAAGGCATCAAATAATGAAATATATGACTGACCAACATGTCTGGCCATGAGATCAACCCATCTCTGCATCTGTGGTTCCCTCGGTGCTAGCAATCCAAGTGAAATGTACAGTGGCTGCATCAGTGGAATCCTCTGCAAGGCAATCAGAATGGAACTGTAAGCAAAGTTCTTGGACCTTCCATTCTTCACCTTGGAAAGTTGTTCTTTTATAACTGGAAGTACTGCATCACACCAGTTGAATACCTTTAGTTCAAGGCATTCCAGGGCATACTGCATATAAGACCTGTTGGCCAAATGAAGAGTCACGCTACCAGCCAATATAGCAAAGGTGAATAAAATAGTCCTCAAGGACAGATTAGTGACATCTTGAATACTGATCTTACCATCCCTGCTCGGCTGAGATCCATCTCTACAAAATTGGCGAATATAATCCCTCATAGATTCACCCCCACGGGCGGATCCTGATAGTGAGAGAAGGGCACCACGCTTTGATAACCCAGTCAAAAAGTAGATATCCCCAACTGTCAAAGGGATGGATTTGCCTCTAATCTGGAACACCTGGTTGGTCGGATTCCATGCATTGAGAAGATATTGCAACAAATTGATTTGTTGCCTCATGCTGGATATGCGAAAGAATTTGAGCAAGCCACAATTTCGCAATGCAGTAACCGTACCTGGATCATGTAAGGCAATTATTTCATCTTCTTCACGCTCACGTTCACGCCATGTAACGACCATTTTGATCTGATGAATATGTGAAACACAAAAAATAGATGAATTAGTATCCTGATTTGGGCAAAAATAGCCAAAAATTTCATAAGAAAACACTACATAAACTTTCCCTCCTACGCCCATCGCACCTTGCCTGTGTACAAGGTGAGATGCATACTGACTGGCCAATGGCCAGCTTAGTATGCATCACACTTTTTGATGCATACTAGGTGCGATGGGGAGAGAACGAATTGTTCAAACCCCTGGGGCCCAGAAGAACAGGAAAAGTTGCTCAGAATCAGAAAAGGAAGGAATGCAATTGAAGAGCTCAGGGTTAGCTCCTACTGTCGAAAGAATACAGTGTTAATAGTAAATTGAACATCTCTGACTATTATCTTGAGCAATGTTACCGCAGGGTTCAAGCTCACTAAAAAATAAACCCGCCACTGAGCATAGTTTCTAAAGATTCAAGCTCATTAAAAAATGAATCCACCCTCGGTAAATAACCTTTGTGATTACATTACTATCAGCCTTTTGAGCCTTGGTCGTGTTCTTACTGTCACCTCCACTCTTTTAGCCGATCATACGTCTCCACTTGATTGTTTACCCTTTTGAGGAACAACTGTGATGAGTGATTCTATTAGCCACCCTCTTTACACTGCCATGTTTGAGAAGTTCCAAACTTACCTGGAACCAGTTGCTACCCGAAAATACCACTCGTTCCTAAAAAACTAATCTCTTTTAAGCTCTTTTTAGACTCGTAAAATATGAAAAGATTGCCGAGTTACCGACCTTACCAGCTCGTTAAAGTGAAGGGAAGTGTCATCCCTCCTCTACATTTTAATCTTTTTGGACCTGAGAGATCATTACACAAAAAGATCGAACACTTGTTTTATTCGGCTCGTTAAAGCTATCGAAAAGTCATCCCTTTCGTATTATTTTATAATTTTTCAAACTTAAGGGATTATGCCACGAAAAAGGACTACTGGATTTTCATTTCCGTCTCTTTTCAAACTCTCTAAACATGAAAAGGACCAAGTTATCTTTGTCGTTAAACTCATTAAAACAATAGTGACAAACTTGTCCATTCGGACAAGAACGAGTTTCACTATCACTAGGCTCGTTAAAACATAGCGATAGGTTTGCCTGAAGGGAAAATTATAGAACAAGCATATGTTATCCTCCTCAAGCTTGACAAAAATAAAGAGGTATTGGTCAGCAATGACTGGGGAAAAAGGGAAGAAAACTTGAACAACTTCATTGGTAGCAGGTCACTCTTGAACATGACACTTTCACTCCATTACCATGATTGAATCAGGTTAGGTTATTCCGTTCACCATCACCATTGGTCCTTCGTACCATCCACGGGTTTAACGCTACCAATCCATCTCAGTGTCGCCGATATGTTCAAGAGAAGTCACTTAGAGAATTCACCAACGTAGCTAAATGCCTCATCCATTGCAATGCCTTCACTCTCCATTTTTCATGACCACCATTCCTGAACCTTGTATCATCAAATCGTTTTCACCTCAAGAAAATCATTTTCTTCGTTTCATGTCGTAGATGTGGGATTCATTAAGGTCCTCCTACGATGGGTCACTTCTTGTTGACATCAATTCATTATCCATGAAGTTAACTTA
The DNA here is from genome assembly GCA_000404065.3 of Pinus taeda. Lineage (NCBI taxonomy): Eukaryota > Viridiplantae > Streptophyta > Pinopsida > Pinales > Pinaceae > Pinus > Pinus taeda. The sequence goes on along the minus strand of APFE030894289.1, from coordinate 302,858 downwards.
GGAACAACCCTTTCAGTACTTTGAAGCTTGCATGCCTCAATGGCAAGTTTCTCACTTCCGGCAACATGTTTACATCAATGACCTTCGACCGAAAGATTTTGCGTGGTGTTCAACATCGACTCATATATTCACACATCATGAATTGTACTGTAGTACCTTGAGGGTCATTATCATTATCGGTGATTCCTCTCGCGCCTGTTAACAACTTACATCATTGGCTGGTAATTAGGCGATGTCTTTCCATGTTCGACTTCAAAACGTCTTTTCACATGGATCGACTTGTACGTTGGGCGAAGATTGAACGAGTTTGAAGACCCCAGATCTAGTTTCATCCATCCGGGTTGCGATATATTCAGGAAAATAAAGACATCAGATGTACTCCATAGTTGCATAGATGATCATCCAAGTTAAAGGATGATGGCCCTACAAGAATTACCAGTCTACAACAACAGACGATTGTCTATCCTATGTACATGAAAATGAATTTATAAAGCTAAGCATGGGAAATGAGCCTCTCTGGGTGTAATAAATACCAGCTTATTTAGCTGTGGATTGACTTTCGTTTTATTTTTATAAATTTAATGTCAGCTTATTTGGATTGTAGATCAGATTCAAGACTCTCCGCGTAATAAATTTAATGCCAGCTTATTTAGTTGTGCATTGACTTTCGTTTTATTTTTATAAATTTAATGTTAGCTTATTTGGATTGTAGATCAGATTCAAGACATATGGAGCAAAATTAATATCGAGTTAATTGGATATTTATTGTGATTGTAGATTCGGATCCAATTAAATTAATTGATGGTTGACTAGGATATTTTTTTAACGATATTTAAAATTTTATTGTAATTATAAAATTATTTCAAATTTTAAAACCAGAGTGGTTTTACTCAAAATATGGTTTTTTTTTTATACAATCAGTAAAATACATATTTTATATAATTTTACAATCATAATAACAATGTATATTTAATTGACTAATATTTTTATATTTTAATTTATTATGTAAGTATTAATACAATAATTGAAGATCACTCAAAAGAAAACTAAAAAGTTATTGTTAAGAAAAAGTGAGAGAAGATTTCAGTACATATTTTTTTAAAATCATTTGCAATATATGTGTTTATGTCATGATATTAATTTATAGTATATGTATTTGACTATATTTAGATTTAGATTTTATTGACAACTTGTCAATGGATAATGACAACACCTTATTAGTAGAAAATGATAACAACTCATGTGAAGGTGATCACCAACTTTGTGATTATCTAGGGACTAAGTCTAATATTTTCCCACTCAATTACAAGCCTAAATAATCATACTAATGAAGCAACATGAACTAGCGGGTATCATCTCCAATCTTCAATATGAAACATTTGAACTAAGATTGGAAGAAAATATGTTTGAATAATTATGAAAATAGATATTAAATGGGAAAGAGAGTAGAAATTATGTAAGTGAATAGCTAACAGGTTCAAACATTTCATTATTGCTTAACAATTTGATCATTTACCAAGTAATTTTGGCCAAAAAAACAAACGTCTCCTATGAATCAGTGGACAAATAAGATCACCAAAGTTATCACTGAATTTAAGTGCAACCAAGTGTCAAAAAACACCCCAATGAATAGTTAAAGAGCGATGAGAGGATTCTAGATTCTATGTCAAAACATCCCAGATATGTTGACTTGATGAGATTGATTGATTAAATTGTAGATGTTTTGTTGAGGAGACTAGATGTCATGCCAGATTTCCCAAATTTTGATTGGAGAAATTTGATACTTAAAGCCTAAATATCATCATTGATATTCCCTCCTCCTATGTGCAAGGAGAGAAAATTATTGAAGGGATCCAATTTTGAAATCTTGGATTATTATATTGTTCAATAGCTCATCATTGTTTCTAGTGGCTTTTATTTACCACTAACCATTCTCACTTGATTAATGTGGTGGTTTCGAATGAACAATAACAATTTTTCGTAATATACACATTGTAGGTGAAAAATGGTTACATTTTATCTTTCATCAATGTACTGCCCCCTAGAGTGCAAGAGAGTATGCTTCTTGTTTTTTAACTCATGTTTCAATTCAAAAGACATGTAGAATTGATCCCTAATCATTCCCAAAAATATATATCGAGACAATTGATTGAAATCCATCTACTTTTATAGCTTATTTATACAAATATATCCTTACCTATGTTTAAACTAGATGGTAAGACTTAAGCAAAATTCTTGACTTGTTGATTCTATCACCAAGAGTTTACCCAACCATAATGAAATATTTTCTTGTATTTGTATTATTCTTTTAACATTTATCTAAATCAAGATTGGTCTTCCCAAAATGAAAATAAATATGGAGGTCAAAACATTGATCTCCATGTGAACAACTTGATGGCAATGTTGGAACTTAGCATTCTAATGTTAAATAAAATATGTGAAGTGCAATCTCTTTATGAGAATCATGCATTGTAGAAGTGGAAAGATTAAAAATAGTTGGGAATATGAAAGGTAAATTCTTTGTCATGTCTATATCATGTTATATGTTTGTTGCCATAAATTTCTTCCCAAATTATGATAACAAGCTCGGAAAGATTATTCTATACTTGGTGTTATTTCATGCATCCATGAAAATTTTCTTTTGTAATTTTAAAAGAATATTCAAGTTTATTTTCATTGATATTGCTTCTAGCATAAGTAATTGTTTCTTCTTCTCTGTAGTGTAATTCACATGAAATATAGCACAAAACCCAAGAACAAAAGAAAAATGATAGATAAACCCAAGACAAATCTTTTTTATAATAAAAACTAAAGAGCTATGTTCACATGCCTCTTCAAGGGGTAAACCTCGAAGAGAAATGCTCTAAATAAAAACACATTTCTTGACAAAACATTACATAACCTTATACTCAATATATTTCCATCCATGGAGGATATTAACTACCTATGGGACCACTTCTAGTGAGAGTCTGCTAACCAATTTGATTTTTTTTTAACAAAGCGGGGCATTTTTACAATAAGTGACTATTAAATAACTATTTAATGGACCATATACATAAACATTATATCTAAGTAAGGGGTTAGGGTAGGACCTTAACATGCCCTCCTCTTTCTAAAGTAGTCTTGTTCTCAAGGTTGAAGATGAGGAGATTGTTGGAGAAGAATTGTTGGTTCCCATGTGGCATCTTTTGGTTGCATATCTTTCCATTTGATCAACACTTGATAATTTTCTAGCTCTCATATCCAATATTGCTTCTAGTTGTAGCCAAATGGAAAATTCTTCTTCAAGTTCAAGTAGGTTGGTCTACACTTCAAAATTTGATCCGAAAAACTTCTTCAAACATGTCATATGAAAGACTAGATGAATCTAGGAGTGGGTTGGAAGAGCCTGTTTTAATCAATGCATTGTATGATATGATAGGGCCCATAAAACTTAGGAGCTAACTTATGGGGAACTTTACCTTGAAAGATGTATGTTTATAAGGTTGTAGGTGAAGGAATACCTGACCCCTTCAACAAAATAATGTTCATACTCTATGTTGATCAACTTGTTGTTTCATTTTATTTTGTATGTTATCCAACTTTTCTTTGAGGATATATATAATAACTTCTATACTATGAAGTGTTTTATCTGCTACATGAACCTTAAACATTTCAGATACAAAGGATGCCATATATGGGGGCTTTTGGGTGTCATTTTGGTAGTGCTATGATAAGTGGTATCATACCACCATTTAGCTAGGGGAGGTCATTGTGTCCATTGTTCGACTTTTCAAAAGCCAAGCATCTCAAATATATTTCTAAGCATGTATTGACTACTTCTATTTGACCATCCATTTGGTGATGATATGAAGTGCTCATATTTAGTTGCGTACCTTGAATTTTAAACAAATCTTGCCAAAATTTGATGGTGAATGTGGGGTCTCGATATGAAACAATGGAAATGGGCATACAATATAGCTTGAAGGTATTATTGATGAAGGCTTGGAAAACTAAGGAGTAAAAGGACGAGTTAGGGCATAGAATGTGTAGCTTTTGAAAGATAATCTGTCACCACCATAATCATTGTTTTGTTGCCTTATTTTGGAATTGCCGCAATAAAATCAATTGAAATGTGTGTTGGGATTGGTAAAGGTTGCAATGCCCCTCATAACTTTAACATCTCTCCTTTGTTTCTTTGCAAACATCATAGTATGCTACAAAATCATGGATATTTATTTTCATTCTTTCCTAAAAGAATGAACAACTTAGTTCTTTATTTAGAATGATCAACAAGATGGTTGATCTGATGTCTCTTCTCTATTGGTAAGTGAAAGTCATACTTTAAGCCAATAGAGATAGAGATAAGGTAACTGGACCTATTTTAACCAGTTGGAACCACCATTCCAAACGAAACAGGAGTTGCTCTAAGGTCCCGATTAGGTGGTCTCCCTTATAATGTCAAGGAAAAGGATTTCAAGCCTTCAACAGGAGCTCCAAAAGATTAATCTCCCAAAGTTTGTTGGAGGTCGTGCTAGCAAACAAGTAGAAGCCTGGTTAGAGGGAATGAGAAGGTGCTTCACATTAAGAGATTATACTTCTAATTCAAAAGCTAAAATAGCAATATTCCAACTTAGAGATAGTAATTGGTGGAGTAACTTAGAGTGTCAACTACACCTCACTCCTGACATACTTACCTGAGAGTTATTTGAGGAAAGATTTAGGAAAAAGAACCTACCAACATATTATGAAGAACAACAACTAGGAGCCTTCCATGCTTTGGTACAGGGAGACTGCACAGTAGAGGAATATGAGATTAGATTCATGGAATTGGTCAAATATGTCTCCTACATGGATATTGATTAGCGCCAAGCAGATTGTTTCATTTATGGAGTGAACCCTAATATTATGGAAATGGTGTGGATGTGGAAACCATCCTTAGTTACAGAATTTGTTGAACATGTTCATTATGATGAAGAGCATTTAGATTTAAATGGTGGAAACAAAACCATTTTTCCACAAGAACCAAGGTGTATCGAGAAGGCCCCTCATACCTTCTCTAGGGGGGGAAGTTTGAGGCCACTTCCTTATGAAAACAGGGTTGCACCTAGAGCATTGACTATGGGGATTTCAATGGTTTCCGTTGCATCTTAACCAACAACTTCGAAGGATCATGCAAATCATGGTCAAAAGTGAGGAGACACAAGTAGGGGCAAGGGTCTCAGTGGAAGGATCTCTTTCCAAAGTGCTCCAAAACATTATGTTCAGAGTCTACCATGCATCACTTGTTGGGGATGTGGAGGACCTCATTACCAACATGACTATCCTAACTTACAAACTAGAACAATCGTAGAGAAAGAAAAACACTAATGGGGGGAGCAAGCAACCACCATTGAATCTCTGCAGAAGTTGATAACCAACAAGTTGAACACCAATCTGTCGTGGTAGAAACCTCAAGTATGATAAACAATGTAAAACTTAAAATTTTGTTTGATTCTGGTGCTACACATAGTTTCATTTCACCAGTTGCATTAGAAAAATGTGGTTTGACAGCCTATGAGCACAATGACTTTAAGCAAGTTGAAATGGTTTCTAGGTTAAAACAATCAGTAGGACCTAGTGTTGACCAATGTAAGGTGAACCTCTGGGTGTGTATAACTAAGTTGAAGGTACACATCACAACATTAGGAAGGTACAATGTAATCATTAGAATGGATTGGCTAGAAGCTCATCGAGATTTGGTAGACTTTTTAAAAAAGAAGGTGATTTGTTTAGATGATGAAGATAGGTCAATTGAGATTTGTGGTATCAAGAGAAGAGTGTCCCTACGATTCATATCCACGATGAAGGTAAAATGTCGTCTCCGACAAGGTTGTAAACTATTTGTGGCCAAGGATGTAAGTGAGCAGAAAGGACCCTCCCCAGATTAGCACTCAGTTTTTCAGAACTCGAGGACGTTTTCCCTAAGGAATTGCCTGGACTACCACATGTTAAGGAGATCAATTTCTCAATCGACCTAAAACCTAGTGCAGAACTAATCTCCAAGACACCCTACAGGATGAAGCTCCATAACTTTTTAAGTTACATATGTAGTTAAAATAGTTTTTAGACTTGGGATTTAATAGACCTAGTATTTCACCTTATGGAGTACCTGTGATTTTGTCCAGAAGAAGGATGGTTCCTTAAGGCTATGCATAGATTATAGGGACTTGAATAGATGGCCTATTTGATTAAATGAAGGGAGAAACGGTTTTATCAAAGATCTATCTATGATCTAGATACCACCAATTGAGGATTAAGGAAGGTGGCATCTCCAAAACTGCATTTCAAATTCAGTTTGGGCACTACGAGTTTGTAGTTGTCCCATTTGGTTTGACTAATGCACCATCAATATTCATGAACCTCATGAATGGTGTGTTCGAGAAGTATTTGGACCAATTTGTGCAAGTCTTTTTGGATGACATTCTTGTGTATTCCAAGAATGAAAAGGAGCATGAAGAACACCTAAGGGTTGTATTGACATGCTTAAGGGAAAATCAATTGTATACAGAATTGTCAAAATTTTCCTTCTTTCAGAAGAAAATTTAGTATCTTGGGCACATCATTTCAGAAGAATGGATTTCAGTTGACCCGGAAAAGGTAAAGTCCATAATGGATTGGCCAGTACTGAAAAATTCTCATGAGGTGCGTAGTTGTATGGGGCTAGTAGGTTATTATTGCAGTTTTGTGGAAGGTTTTCAAGGATTGCATAACCCATCACCACGTTATAGTGAAAAGAGGTCAAGTATGAATGGAAATATGAATGTGACACTGCATTCACTGAACTAAAGAGGTTACTAACTAGTGCATCGATCTTTCAAGTACCATACATGGAAAAGTACTTCAATGTCTGCACCGATGCTTCGAAGCAAGGATTGGGAGCAGTTTTGATGCAAGAAGGTGAAGTAATAGCTTATGCATCTATAAACTTGAAGAAACACGAAGAGTTGTATGTTACCCATGACTTAGAGTTAGAAGCAATGATGCTAACTTTGAAACTGTGGAGACACTACCTCATTAGAAGAAGCTTTGAGTTAAGGAAAGGTCAGCAAAGCGTGAAGCAACTCTTCACTCAAAGGGATTTTAATGCTAGACAGAGGTGGTGGAGCGAATTCATGAGTGAGTATTATTTTGGGATCTCATACATTAAGGGAAAGGAGATTGTGGTGGTCGATGCACTAAGAAGGAGGCCAAAAACCTTCTCCCTAGTACCCTTGAGGGTCAACTTGAGGGAGTGTGTGTTGGGGAAACGCTTTGAAGATAGTTGGTATCTAAAGGTTATATCAACACTCCAAAGTGGGAAGCGGATAGAACCAAATTTTGAGGGATATGTCCTCGAACCAGATGGAATATTTAAATTTCAAGGGAGAATGTACATCCCTAAGGAAGGGGGTATAAGAAGAACCATCCTCAAAGAGTCATATAGAGCACTCCACTGTGCACATCCTCGAGTGAAGAAGATGTATGCGGACATGAAGAAACTCTTCTTTTGGGTAGGAATGAAATATGACATAGTCCAATTTGTCTCCGAACGTCTTGAATGTCAATGGGTGAAGGTTGATCATCGCCATCCAGTAGGACTCCTACAACCACATGACATCCCTATGCTTAAATGGGAGGTCATTTATATGGATTGTTTTGTGGATTTTCCACTCACTTCGCATAGATATAATGTTGTATTGGTTGTTGTTGATAAATTGACCAAAAGTGCCCATTTTATCCGAGTGAAAGACACTTATGATGTTACCGATGTGGCACGAGTTTTCATAAGTGAAGTTATTTGACTACATAGGTTACCCACAAAGATAATTTCTGATAGAAACTCTTGCTTTACATCTAGGTTTTGGACAAGTTTACAGTCAACGTTAAGGACTCAATCGAACTTGAGCACTGCATATCATCTAGAAATAGATGGCCAAACTAAACGAGTAAATCAAGTTATGGAAGACATGTGTAGAATGTACGTCATGGATAATCAGATTCAGTGGGAAAGGTACTTACCATTGGTAGAGTTTTCCTATAATAATATTTACCACAATTCCATTGGGATGCCTCTTTATCAAGCTCTATATGGGAGGCCATGCAGGACACCATTGAGTTGGGAAAAGTTGGATGACCGAATAATCGTTGGGCTGGAATTAGTTCAAGAAATGGAGGAATTGGTAAGACAAATTTTACAAAGGTTAATGGAAGCACAAGATAGACAAAAGAGTTATGTCGATTCATATAGCACTGATCAAAGTTATGAAGTAGTAGACCAAGTTTTAATTCGTATCCAACCCAAAAAAAGCCCCATTTGGTTTGGTAAAGGGACAAAGTTGTCACCTTGGTTTATAGGACCTTTTAGGATCAAGGAGAATATAGACCAGTTGTCTATCATCTTGTACTGCCACCGCATTTGCATAAAACTCATGATGTTTTTCATGTATCTATTTTACAACATTATTTTCTGATGAATATCACAAACTGAATTGGAGGGAATTGCAGGTCTCAGACGTGGGAACCATAATGGTCAAACATTACGCATATTGGACTGTAGGGTTTGAAAACTCAGACATCGCATGGTAGACCAGGTTAAGGTCCAGTTGGACAAGTATAGCCTAGGATCTGCTACCTGAGAGGATGCAGAGTTTATACGTTGTGACTACCCCTCGCCTTTTGAGCATCCGTGATGCCCATTTTGACTAGATAGCTACCTATGCTAAGGCTCTATTTGTAGTTCCATGTTATTTATTTATGAACACTATGTAATATTGATGCATTTAGTTGGATAGGTGAAACTACTTATATAAATCATTAGATAGATTAGGTATTGTTGATTGAAATATTTGATGTATGACCTAATGTATGACTTACTTGGTTACGATTTATCTAATGTATAACTTATCAGAGTTATTATTGTTTGATGTATGGCTTAAGTGGATATGATTTATCTAATGAATAACTTATCAAAATTATGATTTATCTAATGGAAGATATATTTCGAGTATATTGTTATGAACTACAAAATTGACACGTGGATACTAGACTTAATAACATGGTGTTTAAGATCACTTATCTATATATATATTTTTGTTATGTATATGCATGAATGAGAACTAACATGTAGATTGGAAATAATTATATGATAACCAAGATCTACTCTTTCGATGGGGAATGTTGAGACATCCAATAAGGAATGGTATGATGTACATTGTCCTATTACATTTTGTATCTACTTGATATGCACTATTATGACATAGGTAAAGTGTAAATGACAGGTGACAAGACTACTTGACTAGATTATTCAATGAAAAGTATCCAACCAGCGTCGTAGTGTGGTCCATATTAGGGTGTTGACCCTAGTTATGAGGAGGGGTGGAGGCATTTCCCACCGTGTAACCTCCAAGCCTGGAATCGTGGGAGGGCAGTGATGGGCATACTCCCCTAGACATATGATGACGATTGGTAGTTGCCTATTGGGGAAGTTAGGTCGATATAGTCAACGCTTCCGCCATATTGATTTTATCTGTGGTTATATCAGTATAGCCAATGCCATAATCGATATAGCCAATGCCATAATATTGCAGCAGAGGATGGATAGAATGGGAGTGGAAGTAGGTTAGGAATGATAGGAGGCTATAGGTTAGTTGGAGACTATTGATGAAATGGGGCATCATTGTTTGACTTACTTAATTTGACTATTATATATCTCTCTATATTTTGTTAAGCCTTATTATCAAACTTCTTTCAAACTCTTTGTGTCAATTTCACTCCAAATTTGCGACGAAATTTTCTGAAGGAGGGGTGTATGTAATGCACATGCAATTTCCACTTGATCATATCAAGCTAATTTTGACTAGTGCTTAATTAATCTACAGATTTTGGCTTACAGTTATTGAATAATATTGGTATAAATATACACTCGTGAATCTGTAATTTTATTTTACTAGTATGACTTTTATTATATGTTATTATTATATTCCCAATGTGTCTTCTCAAATCTACTTTTGGACAAGATATTATCTTCTCCAATTTATTTCTAAATTAAATATCCATATTTCGATTTCCAAGGTGTCTTTTCAAATCTACTTTTGGACAAGATATTGCCTTCTCCAATTTATTTCTAAAATTAAATATCCATATTTCTATTTCTAATGTGTCTTTTCAAATCTACTTTTGGATAAAATATAGTCTTCTTCAATTTATTTCTAAATTAAATATTCATATTTCTATTCCCAATGTGTCTTCTTGAATGTAGTTTAGATAAGATATGGTAAGGAAAACCAAGGATATTAAAATAAAAGGATGAGGGTAGCAATGACATTAACGATAAGTGGTTGAGGTGGATGGGAGGAAAAGACATAAAAGGGAAGAAGGGTGAGAGGAGAAGGGAGGACCTTGGTCTTTGTTTTGGGCATTGAAGGATTTTATTTTAGGGAGGAATGTGGAGGAGAAAGGAGAGAATAAGAGAACTCAAACATGTAGCTATTGGAGAGTGTCAGTTTTAACTTGGACACACTACAGTTGATTGGACTTGGGCTTAGAGGGATGGGAAACCCGTGGAGGTCCTCTAGGCTAGGAATTAATTCCTAGTTGGTTGGGAGGTGAATTGAGTCGAGTAGTCAAGAGGAGCATTCTGACAGAGTCAGGAGCATCCTAACCAAGCTATTGGAACATGTATTTTTCCATTTGTTGATTACTTATGTAAATTGTTGCCATGAAATTTCTTACTTATTTAATATGTTGTAAATAAATTTTGCTTTTATATTATCATCAGATAAATGTTGAGCTATAAATAGGTTATTTCCCTTCTTATGGTGTTTATATTAAATAAATTAGTTTTAGTTAGAGGACCCTAGGTTGGATCCTCACAAGGACCCACTACGACTTGGGAGTAGGGAATATTCACACTGCTTCCACTGTGACGTTGCTACAATGGTAAACCTCCGACTAGCCGCAGTCGAGTCCCTCAATTTCTTTCGGTCGTTCATGCAATGCAAGATCGAGGTTAGATTCTATCAGTTGATTTCCTAGAAAGGTATTAGTAGAACCAACCCAAACTATGGCGTTTTTCGCGTTGATTCCACTGCCTAATTAATAAAATTTTATAAAATCTGTTATTCGCTATGAAGAAGACAATATATATATATATATATATATATATCTCTATATATATATTATATATATATATATATATATATATATATATAATATATATAATATATATATATATATATATTCAAACCAAGTGTCATAGGATTATGTTTACTTGCATCTTATGGTCCCTACTAGAACCAAGTGGTGGTCGTCCCTGACCTGAGTCCAAGCATCAACCCTCCTTTGACACTCAACGATCCCTCGAAGCCCCAACCTTTTTCCTTGCTCACTAGTTTATTATGACCCTGTCAATTAATCTAACCAATGCATGCTTCAAATAGGCAACTGAGAAAGATATTTAATACATTTTCTAAATGAAACACTGAGATTTTTTTAAAAAGAATAGAACTTTGTGTGAAACCAACTATAATGGTATCGATTCCCAACCAACCAAATAGTTGCAGGTCATGTCGTGGTGCATAGGTATATAGTTGGGCGCTTTTGCAAAGAGCCTCAAGCCATTGTAACTAACATCCGAATGTTTCAACTTAGACATTTTTGTGACTATGCAAGACACTTGGTTTTACCAAAATAAATACGAGTATGGAAATGTTTCAATTCTACAACATAATAAATCTTTTGTTATTTTGTAAAATTCTTTGATCAAAAGAATATTAGCTATGAAACACAAAACTTAAAAAAGATGATTAACTTAAGCTTACAATCAAACTCAACACTTAATTCAAATAAAATTTAAAACCAAGGCTTATACTTTGCTCATTGTTATGATTACATCTCTCAATCACAACAAATACTTCAGTTTTGTTAGACAAAAGAATTTACAATGTAACTCCTCTTCGAATATAGCAAAATTCATAACTTTCAAAATTCAATAACTAAATTAAACCTCAAAAACCCTAACTATACTAACTTCTTAATATTTTTTTTTAAATAATTCTTATTTATTTATTTTTTATTTTTATTTTTTATTTTTTTTAGTTTATTATTTTTCATCCCTTACTCTTCTCCTTTATATATCTGCATATATATTATCTCCTTTACAATATATATTGAAGATGAGTGTTTCAAGTTCAACTTGTTACCACTATTTTTATATTTTTTCAACGAGTTCTCATATCTATATCTATATCTATTATATATATATATATATTATATATAATTTTATTCCCTTACCAGTTAAAATAGATTTATTTTTTTTTCACATTTTGATTTGAGTTATAGTCATTACATTTGAGATTTTCACTGCTCATGATTATATGGTAAAATTTTCTTTATCTGAAACATGAACATTTTTTTAATAGGTTAATTTCAATTGATAGATGTGGGAATAAACTAGTATTTATTTTTTTTAAGAAAATATATATTTTTACAATTAATATATTAAAATAAAAATCAAGATAGTTGTTGTGAGAATAAATATTTTGCCAAAATTCATTAAAAATCATTTGTCGAACCCGTTTCCAACCAACCATTGTTGGTTCATCGTCACGGACAAATTGGTGATTACAAATAACCAACATTGTGGTTCATCCATGACAAATT
>APFE030894289.1:268591-283724 GCA_000404065.3 Pinus taeda | reverse complement strand
GATTGATAAAGTAACCGTTAGAGGGTTTTAGCTGTTGGAGTCTCTGCTTATGCTATTTAACACGATGGGCTAGATCTGTACTCTCAACTTGTCCTGATGATGAACCACATTGGTTGGTTCGAAACGCGTTGGCAAAAATCTTTTTTATGTGATTTACGCTGAAGCTCTCCTTATAAAGATTGTGAGAATGAGAGTTACCTCTGGATATGGAAAGGGGGCCGATATTTCCCGTTGCAACCGCTCTTTTCAGATGGAGACCAAGGGTATCCAGGACCAGAATGAATAAGAGGGGAGACAGGGAGCATCCCTGACGAAGACCTCTCTCTTCCGAGAAAAAATATGTGGGATATCCATTTATGAGAATGGCAAAATTGACTCCTTCCATACATGCAATGATCCATTTAGTGCACAGGTCATTTAGCCCAATTTTAATAAGTAAACATCTTAGATAGCTCCAATTTAAGTAGTCGTATGCTTTTTTAAGATCAATTTCAAGGATGGCAGCTCCTATTTTTTTTGTTTGCATTGAATGTAAAGCTTCATGAGCGATAGCCACTACTTCTAATATGTTCCTACCTCTTAGAAACCCATGCTGTTCTTTTGAGATATGCCTTGATAGATTGCTGTGGATTCTCTCAGCAATAATTTTTGATATGATTTTATATATGGTGTTGCATAAAGATATCAGCCTGAAGTCGGCGAATGTAAGGGAATCCTTTCTTTTTGGAATCAGAGCTATATAGGTGGATGAAAGATTATGATGAATTTTCCCTTGTATTTTTGTTTCTTCCACCATCCCCAAGATGTCGCTTTTCATCATATCAAAGAAGTGGATGAAAATGTCTATGGTCCAGTTGTCAGGGCCAGGGCATTTGTCTTTTTTAAAGGATTTCATTATAGTGAGTAATTCTTCTTCCGTTACAGCAGCATATAGTCTTGCATTATCCTCTTCATCAAACATAGTTGGGAATGGTTCTATGCCCCATAATATATCTTCAATTTTCCTGTTAGCATCCCGTTTATATGCCTTTTTAAAGTGTTTGACAACTTCTTTAGATATATCTTCGTGTGAGTGCAGATAATCCTCCTCTTCGTTCTTAATTTTCCATATAGAATTTGTAGCTTGTCTTTTGCTTGCAAATCGGTGGAAGAACTTAGTATTTTTATCTCCCTCTTTTAGCCAAGTGGCTCGGCTTTTAAGCCGCCAAGAGATTTCTTCAATTCTTAATAATCTCTGTTTCTTTTTTCCAAGCTCCCAAATCCGTGCCCGAGTGCTCCATGGAATGGATTGTGAAGACATACTATCGGCTAATTCTATTAGTTCTTTATCAATCTTCATCATTCTAAACAGTTTGATTGTTTTTTCCGAATCTGCCCATCTTTAACTTTGGATCGAAAATTCCTCATTTTGGTAATCAAGTTCTCTGTTGGAGAAGTTTCCGTTAAAGGACTGTTAGCCCTCCATACATCGCGGACCATGCAAATAAATGATTCGTCCTCAAGCCAATATTTGTTGAGCTTGAAAGGGTAAATTTTCCGTGGATTTTGATCCATCCATTGTAAAGAGATCCGCCGGTGGTCCGAAATGAACAGGGAGTATATGGGAGTTCAGAATGCCAAATTTCTCCAGCAGATTTTCATGTATGATGAATCTATCCAACCATTTAGCTATATAGGCTTCCCCGGACCTACCATTGTCTCACGTGGGAGACAAATATTTTGGACAAATGTCTACCAAGTTGTTTTGGAGCATTGCTTCCCTGATTTTTTCTCCAATAGAATCATTTTTTTCCCCTTCCTCCAAACTTCATCCGGTCCCAAAGTGCAATTTAAGTCTCCTGCGATAAGTAGTGTTTCAACCTCCAAAATACTGGAAGCAAAAAACAAGTTCCAATAGGAAGCTCTGTCTTTGTAGGGAGCATATACATTTAGAATGTGGATACAATCAGCACATCCTCTATATTTAGCAACAATCAGGATTCCCCCAAGGCAACAGAAAGTTCTCGCAGAGATCCACCGCGGATCCCATAGCACTGCTAAACCGCCAGAGAGACCATTCGCCTCCGTTGCCGCCATATACCAGGATGGCAGCATACCCTTGAAAAAAGTGATAGTATCTTGTCTTTCATGCATGGTTTCCTGGAGTAGAATCAACTTGTATGAAGAAGAGATAAATAAATCTTTTAGAGTTACAAATTTGGTGTCAGCTCCGAGCCCCCTTATATTAATAGAAAGTATATTCATCATCGAGAATTCTTCATAGCAATTCTGCTCTAAGAGGCCCGAATTCAGTATAATTAGAGATGGGTATATCAATGAGGGAGGATTCCTGGTAATTCAGACATCGAGTGCCATTTCGACCCCTAAAGTGTGTATTGCCCTTGTTGTTTTTATGGCGAACAGTGATGTTCTTTGCCGAATTAGGATTGATGACAGGAGAAGCAGAGTTTCGGGGTTTATGGATAGTTAAAGGGTACAGATGAAGAGAATCCCTCTGTAGAAGCATGTCTATATCACCGCTAATGGAGTTGGAAGGATAATGGAGAGGAGAGGCGGGGGGGAAGCGATGGACATGGGGGCTTTTCCTTTTGAGGCAGAGTGATGTGGCAAGTCATGAATGGAGGGGGGAGGGTAAACTATGATAGGGGAGCGATCATCTTTGGCAGGCGACGATGAAGACGAGGGGATAATGTGGATGGTTCCTGCCTTTTGGGATGGGAAGGATTCTTTGGGCACCGGTGAGGGTGAATTAACAGGCATGTCGAGAGGAGGTTCGGGAGAGTAGGCTAGGGCGAAAAGACAGAGCTACTTACAACGTTTAAACACCCCATGGAATTCGATCGAGTTGTGGGCATGGAGGAAGATTTGAGGATCGTGGGCGACAGGAAAGGTTGATGAGATGCCCCCCCTGAAATTTTCGGTGAATCTTGACCATTTCGATAACAGGATGGAGAGAGTATTTGAGCAGATGGAGCTGCATAATTGAAATTGTAATTGCAATTATCCTCGTCATCGTAATTTGGAGACATAGCCGAGTCCTGGGAGATATTTTTCACCTTATAAACTTTTTTCCATGCCTTTCCATGCGACATCCATGGACATTTGTCTTTTAAATGTCCCGCTTTATGACACAGGGAGCACCTAAAAGGCACGCCCCAGTAGTCCAACCTTTGACTGGTAGATAAGTTACCCCAGAGCAGATCAATGTGGTCAGGAAACCCAGCTCTATAGGCTTTCTCAATCAGAATCCAGGCAACCCTTTTTTCTTTAGCACCTAGGTATCTGGGATCGACGAGAACAAATTTTCCGATAGCATTTCCAATGAAGGAAAGAGATTCTTTCGTCCACAGTTCAATTGGCAGAGCAGGTAGTTTGAACCAAATGAAATTGTTTTGAGGGGTGTTCCTGAGGGGGTCGAAACCTATGTACCATTTGTGAAGTGCTAAGAAACTCCGCCCATGCACCCATGGGAGACCCCATATGATATTAAGGTCTTTCACTTTCAAAAAATGGAAACTGTACCAGTCTCGCATTAGGCAGACAATGGTGGGTGTGTATCCAATGAGAGGGCTCCATCGAGCTCCCAGCCATTTTCTAATTTGTCCATCGTCCATGTCTGGAAAGTGCCACTTTCCAATCAGGGCCCGGGATTGCAGGCTAACAATTCGGTCCGACAGTTTGACACCATCCAAGCAAATAGCAGAGGGGGGTGGTGTAATTTTAGCAAGACGGTGATTTTGTTTGCGACGGGGAGCAGAGAGAGAGTTAGTTTTCAGATCAGAAACAAGGTGGGACGAATGAAGGTGCTCTGCCAACTTGGAGCGCCAGTCGGATGCTCTAATGGTACTATGATAATTAGCTTCAGCTTCCATAGCCGCTTTTACCAAATCCGACGTGTCGGATTCCACATGCAGAATTTCCATCTCAGAGTAGGAAAAGGACGGACAACAACCACAAGGACGATAGGAATAGGAAAGGCACAAGTCAAAGCAGGGCAAATAAATTCATATCCAGACAGATAGCCACCTCAGGATATCTATTGTTGTCCAAAATTTATGTAGAAACTCGAAATTACAAGACATTTACCGAGGAGACAATACTGATAAAGTCTAGAGATCTCCAGGCATTAATAGAAAGAGGAAATGATTTATAAACAAGGACTAAAAATAGTCAAAAAAGGTCCAATGATGTAGCCGAGGAAGTCCTTATGCACAGAAGGGTAGGCAGAATAGGAAATGGCGGCCTATGGAGGATGGAAATTTGAATTTTCAATTAAAAGCAGTCCACGTCTATGCACCAGAAATGGATTGGAGCCAAAACTTTCGGCGACGAAAAAACCAGAAGAGTTCACACAGGGGAAAGATACAGGTCAGGATGAAGCACTCGGACAGACAATACATCAACAAACTATTTCGAAAATGCACCACCAATGGCCAATCTTGAAACGTATATCAGAGCAAGGTTTATATACAATGAAGTATTTCCTGTTAAGAAATTTACAACATAACATAAATAATTACTGAGAATTACTGAGAGAAACAAATATAAAAATAACTAGCAACAAGCATAAACACATAAACACATGTTTATCTAGGAAAACCCCAAATCCGGGGAAAAACCTGATCATAATGAAATTTCATTATCCTTGGCCAAAACCCTGGGCAATCCGGCCAAGTGAGCCTTCACCTTCACCGCTTATCTCCAGGCCCTTTCCTTACAATGAAGTCCTTCCAGCTTTTTATAGGCTCCATTACATATAATACCACACTATGTGCCCCAAAACCATCACTGTTTAACCTAGTCAACTTTTGACTCTATCCCGAGTCAAGTTTACCTAACAATTCCCACCTTAAACTTGACTTGGGGTTCCTTGAGTAACTCCAGCCAAACTTGCTAAGTGAGACAATCCCGCTCACTCTAGCTCTTACCCCCTCAGAGTTTTTACTCGCGTTATTGTTTACCCGACATCCCCCCTATCACCTAGGTCTAACACAGACTTTACCTGTGTTTATCCAGGGGTACACATGCCTTACGAGGTCTTACAGTAGTATGCCCATTTACATGCAATAATTTTGACTTCAGTAGTGTGCCCATTTACATGCAATAATTTTGACTTCATTATTTTTTTTTGTTTATTGCTGCTGCTATTCTGACTCATCCTCTCGTCACATACTCTCCAACGATACCTTAGCCAATTTACATGCAATAATTTTGACTTCAGTAGTATGCCCATTTACATGCAATAATTTTGACTTCATTATTTTTTTTTTGTTTATTGTTGCTGCTATTCTGATCCATCCTCTCGTTACATACTCTCCAACTATACCCTAGCTAGCTTTTAAGTTCTGGCTGTACAACTCACCACAAGCTAAACTCATCAATCATGTGACCATGTTACGATTCATAATGGTATTTTCACTTGGAGTCTCCTCAAATCAAATTTATTAACAAATTCCAAGCACACAATAGATCATCCCTTATTTGTGCCTTATTACCATGAGCTTTGCGATATCATAGCTTCATCGCATCAATTTCAGGGCTTCATCTTTTGAAACACGTAGACATTTAAATTTTTTGATGCTACTCATTGTTGTTGAGAAATTTACTGCATAACATTAATTACTGAGAGGAATAAATATAAAATTAACCAGAAATAACCATAAACACAAACGTGAAAACCCCAAATGCAGGAAAAACCCAACCTAATAAAATCTCAATAGCATTGGCCAAAACTTTAGCCAATCTCACCAAGTGAACCTTCACCGTTCACCTCCAGGTCTTGCCTTACAATGAAGTCCTTCCAGCATTTTATAGGCTCCATTACATATAATACCACGGGTAGAATACCATGGGTGCACAATACCATGTCCCCAAAACCATCACTGTTTAACCTAGTCAAATTTACCTAACATTTTCTGAGGTTTTCCAAAAACAACCATATCCATTCAGAAGAAATGTACGAGGACATAGATGTAGATAGCAGGGCTGTCCTTCCGCTTTGTAACTACAACGAAGATATAATCTCTCTATGATAGTCCGGAAAACATGAATAACTTCAAAAAAAACAGGAGTATACTTAAACGAAATTAGATTCCTGTATGCATTTTCTGCAGTGCCAATATAACTTAGGATTCTGAATTTTTTACTACTCCTGTAAAAAAATTACAGCCTTACTTTTATAATAACAAAACATCCAATTTCCTTCATGCCATTAAGGAGAGTTTGTAGCACTGACCTTCTACCGAAGCAAGAGCCGAGGGAGAAGCGCCGCAAAGGAGTTCCACACGCCAGTCAGTAAGTTGTTGGATGGATACACAAAAAACGGCTCCGGGACCAGGAAAAGACCAGACTAAAACGAGTTCTGTGGGAGTTCAAAGGAGTTTAAAGCAGATAGGAATCAAAGCCCCGCGCAAGAGTGTGCGGGGTCGAAAAGAAACGTTCCGAAGATGGCAAAGATGATATTATAGAAGATTTGAGAAGTTATTGGGAGGACAAATGGAACTTCATGCAGGATGACGCTTACAGTCGATAGTCCTGGATGACGGCAAATGTAGCCAGGTAGAGACGTGGGGAGAGTAAAAGGGACGAGACATGCATGAACGAGGGTAAACAGCCATAGATACCACCTGTTATGTGAATATAGGTCCTCTCCGCGCACCTGCTGATGGTCTATTGGTCCAGTCGATGGTCTATTGGTCCGCCATAACTCGAGAAATGGGACGAGATGGTTGGATGATCCGCAGCGCTCCTCCACTCAGACTCCGCTCAAAATCAGAGATCCAATGTATATGTATGTTGTTGATACAGTCTAGGCATATTTCAATTGCACATTTTAGAATAATTTTGAAAATTTTGAATAAAGTTAATTATTTGATTTTTCTTTGTCCAATAAATTTATAAATTATTCCACAAATTTGTATACGTATGTTGTTGATATTTATTACAGTCTAGGCATATGCATATTTCAATTGCAGAATCATTTTGAAAATTTAAATAACAAGAATAATGTCACCTATTTGATTTTCCTTGGTCCAATAAATCTCTAAATTATTCCACAATTCACTATCAGCAAAATAACATCAAGTGCTGCAAAGAACATGAATCAATTGGATCTGTGTGAAATGCAAGGGCTTAGCCCTTGAGATGGATTTATGCTTTATATCATAAGCTTTTGTTTTTGTATTTTCCACCATCAATGGCACACAACATTTTTCTCCTGGTCCTCCACCAGGGTTGTTTAAGAGAATATTGCTACATTTTGGCTGGTCCTCCACCAGGATTGTTTAAGAGAATATTGCTACATTTTGGATTTATTAATTGGTAATTTTGATTGTTGTTGCAGGTCAGTGAGGATTATGAGAAGGGGAATACCATTGTGTTTACCGGCCACTCCATGGGAGGGGGTATTGCTGCGTTGGCCACTTTACGGATGTTGGAGATGCAGCCTGGCCTGCCTAAATCGGTATTTTGCATCACGTTTGGGTTCCCTTTGATTGGTGATGAAATTCTGGCGCGAGGAGTTCGTCGCAAGAAGTGGGCGGATCAGTTCTGTCATGTCGTTTTGAGGCGCGATGCGCTCTCTAGGATTCTCTTGGTTCCTTCGATATCTGTTTCTAAGCCCTTAGAAGCTCTGTTACCCTATTGGAACAGATCCATGCAGAGCGCAGCGGATTCAATGGGTTCGACTGATTCACCTATGGCAGAAACCCTCCCAGGGGTAATTCCTGAGTTTGTTGCCACTGTAGTTCAGCATTGTTCCGCTGTCTCGAATTATACCAGCGCTGCCAAAATGAGCCCCAACAACCCCTTGATAGCTGCTGTAAAGCCTCTGGTGAAGTTAAGTCCTTATAGGCCATTTGGGTATTATCTATTCTGTTCAAGTAGTGGCGCAATATTGATAGAAAATCATTATGCTGTGTTACCCATCCTCTATTTCTCCCTACAGACGTTAGGTGCTAATTTAGAGGACTTCATCTTACAGCATGTTGGTTATGGCTATATCTTACCCAATGCCCTGCAAAACATAGTGAAATTCAATGAGCTTTCAGATCTTCCGTTGTCAGATGCAGGATCAGTTTATCAAGACGCAAGGATAAAAACACAACTGGACGCCCTTGGGCTTGGAATTCAGGTAAATCTCTTAAGTTTTTGCATTCTTTGATTGAGTTTCTCTCTTGCTTGCCTGCAATATAGAAGTTTCAGCAGTATTCCTAAGTTAAACGGGATCCACACTGAGAGGAACCAAAATTGGATAGTTCTGTGGGCCGGTGGTGTTTCTATTATTTGAACTGATCTACTGCTGGGACAGATTTTTAATATCCGTTTTTAGATGCATTTCCAGGTCATTTTTCATACAGACTGTTATACATCCATTTTGAACTAGATTTATTAGCCTCAGTGGAATCAAAATTGTATTCTTCAGGGATATAGTGGTGTTTGAAACGGATTTAATTTTTTCAAATTTTTAACCTGAAACATCTTTCATTGTAGAACAATTTGCTTTTCTATTTTAGAATGCAAAGAGAAAGTAAAATGCAAAGACTTTCTCTTTGACTTCTATGCTATAGTCATTGAATTGATTTTTGTTCAACAGAATTTCATTTTTGCCAGCCACGCCACATTTTTCCCCAATCTAGGATACCTCATGGTTCAGTGAACAAACCCAGTTGATCTACCTCAAGAAGAAAAGAGTTGGAAATTTCACATGCTATAAACACTAAAGATGTTGAAGGAGATCTTAGTTAGCCTGCAAAAGTACGTTAAATGTTAGTTTTCCTGGTACAGGTTCTTAATAATTGATTTAATTTTTTGTTACAGTATTTGTTTGTTGACTGCCTTTCTATTTTTAAATCAACGTGGCAGAGAATGACACTGTCTACAGGAATTATTTGTTACTTCTGGCAGAGAAGATTACATCTTTTTATTAGTCGCACATTCTGTGTTGTCTGTGCAGAATTGCCAAGCAAGACTTGCCCTGAGAGCAGCAGGACAAGTTCTGAAGCAGCAGAGTGAGAACCTGTCCATTTTGGAGAAGGAATATCCCAAAAAGATGGAAACCCCCATGGAGAAACTAGCAGAATATCGCCAACTATGTTTGAGAAATGAGACTGTATACTTTGATGCTTTTAAAAAGAAGCAACGAGGTAATGTGGACTTCCAGGCTAATCTCAACAGGCTGGAGCTTGCAGGCTGGTGGGACGAGATAATACAGAACAAGTTCGATAAGGACGAATTACCCGATGATTTCCAGTGCAGGAAAGAGTGGATAACACGGGGTACGTACTACAGGCTACTTGTTGAGCCACTGGACATCGCTAATTATTACAGACTGGGTAAGAATGAGGACTCAGGACCGTACCTCACTCATGGAAGGCCTCGTCGTTACAAAACTCTTCAAAAGTGGCTGGAAAATAATGAAGAGCAGCTGCAATCACTCCCAACGAAGCTCACTCAGGACTCTTGCCTCTGGGCTTATGTTGAAGAACTTAATTGTTCAATGCAAAAGAACGACTATAAAGATGAAAAAAGAATAGAATTGGAGAATCGAGTGAAGGCTTTGACTGACTCCGATGGTTTGTGCGTGGAAGATCTTATGACAGGCGAATCCACCTACAACACTGTGGTCAACTGGTTGCGCAGCAACAAGCCTCTGGCTTAGCTCTATAATTTATCATCGCCAGCAAAGCATCCAGATTTGAGTGACGATACATCTGGTTGTAGCAAGTCAGGTAGGTTTGGATTAGGTGTTCCGCATTCTGTGCTTCTGTTTCATTTGGATTTAGACTATACTCAAACTTATGTACGGTTGAACAATGTATTTAGCTTTGATATTACTGTTTTAATTTAGTTGTGTGAGGCTTAGTCCTTCGGTTCAAATTTGAACAATGTATTTCGCTTTGATATCACTTTTGTGTGAGGATTGGATCTATAATGAAATGAATAGACAAGTACATTATTTGCATCATGAAAGTTCCCACAACCTCATGGGAAGCTTATCCATTGATGGTTCCACAATATTAAATCATTTTTAATTTTCTTTTATTTTAATTAAGCTTGTTTTTATTACAAGGATTAGGTAGGTCCCATCACACGAGCTAAGCTTCTTTGACATGCAAATATGCTCCTCCCACGACACCATGAAACTGGTATTCAAAGATTTTTAAGGGTAGTTATTATACGAGTTCGATAATAGAGTCATCTTGGAAGGGTAGTTGTTTCACAAGTTGGAAAACAATGTATAAAGTGTTAAAATATATTATGATTGTGGATTGATTTTCATTTTATTTTTAATGGCTTAGATTTATTTAACTCTAGATTTATTTATGGGTCGAGAGGGATGAATTCCTTCGAGGTGTAAGTCTTATTTTTTGAGTGTAGAATTTGAGGAAAGGTTTGCAACTCGAGAGATTCATTCCTTTTTGGGCATGATAGATCCAAAGTTAGATGGATCTAGGTTGGTTTCAGTTAACGATAACAATGTCATATTTTTATATTATCATTATTATATATATGTTTGAGATAAATTTCATTCTTTGAAATTTACATTTGTTCTTTAATTTAATCTATGTATAAGCTTTATTTTTTGAGTGTAGAATTTGAGGAAAAGTTTGCACTTCGAGAGATTCAATCTCTCTCAGGCATGAGAGATCCAAAGTTAGATGGAACTAGGTTGGTTCCAGCTAACAACAACAATGTCATATTTTTATATTATCATTATTATGTATATGTTTGAAATAAATTTCATTCTTTGAAATTTACATTATGTCTTCTTTGCCTGAAACGACCATATAATTTTGTTCTTTAATTTAGTGTATGTTGCTTGGCTGTACGTCTATGTTTGGATGTTTTGAGTGGTTTGTGTGTGTTTGTATTTACATGTTTGGAATGGTTTGTGTATTTGTGTTTGGATTTGGATGGTACTGTTTGTCAATGTTACAGTGTTCGTGATTTATTTCTATGTGTATGAAATTGTCTATTAGTAATTAGTTGGTGATGAAGAAAAAAGACAATCTTGTCAATACTTTGTAGAAGGATTGATATTGCACACCTCTTTCATTTAATTTTAGGTATCACAATTTTTGACAACTACTTAATTCTTAATAGCGTCCCTCTAGGTATTAATAAATATATATTGAAGAGTAGTTTTAGTTTTAAATTTGTTGAGCTCAATATGTTCAGATGATAGATATTGTTAATAACTTTAATTATGAAAAATGATGAAATACAAATTTTGATTGCAAAGTGATAATGTAATAATTTTGAATGACAAAAAATGTGAATAATACAAATGTAGTCAATTACAAAGTCTTGATCAATCTCAACTATTTTCTTCTACTATTCTTATTGTCACCTTATTAGTTTTACTATATTTTCATATCAATTATATAAAAAGTGAAGTGGAAGTCGAAAATCATTCAAATATTTAACTAGAGCTATTGTACTACACATGTTACATTTTCTCTCTTTCTCTCCAATATTATTAGGTTGAATTACTATAACACAAAAATCAATGCACATTGTCAATGCTTTTTTTTTGCTTACACTAAAATCAATCACATTGTTAATCCAAACAGTTTAAAATTAATGTATCATCATACATCCAGTTACATCAAACAAGAAACCAACATCTACACTGAAATCAATGCATATAATGCAAAAAATTAAATATGATTAGAAAAAAAAGCATCTGCACTTAAATCAATACATCTAATGCAAGCAATCAAATAGGATTAGAAATCAACATCTACGCGGAAATCAATGCATCTAGTGCAAGCAATCAAATATAATAAAAAATCAACATCTACACTGAAATCAATACATCTAGTGCAAGTAATCAAATATAATTATAAATCGACATCTACACTGAAATCAATGCTACTAGTGCAAACAATCAAATAGGATTAGAAATCAACATCTATAGTGAAACCAATGCATCTAGTGCAGGCAATGAAATATCATTAAAAATCAACATCTACACTGAAATCAATGCATCTAGTGCAAGAAATCAAATAGTGTTAGAAATTGCTATGTATGTTAAAATCAATGCATCTAGTGTAACAAATATTCTTCCCTCTTTTCCCCCTAGATCTATATCTATATCTCCCTCCATCTCTCCTTCTTTGTTTCTCTATCTCACCCCAAAACATACACACACACTCTACATCTCTCCCTTGTCACTCCCTCTCTCACTCTCTCTCTTCACGTCTCTCTCTATATGTCTTTCTTCTTCTCTCCCTCTCTCCCCTTCCAACTCCTCCTCTCACTCCCTCCCTCTCTCCTCTTCTCTATCCCTTTCTCTCCCCCCATCTCTCTCTCTCTCTCTCTCTTTGTTGTCTAACCTTGTCACTTTCTCCCTCCCTCTCTCTTTCTCTCTCTCCTCCACTCTCCCCCTCCATATTTGTGTCTCCCTCTCTCTCTCTTAGGCTTCTCTCACTCCTCCCCTCTCTTTTCATTCCTCCTCTCCCTTGTAATTTAGTTTATCTCCTTCGATGCAAGTAATCAAATAGGATTAGAAATCACCATTTACATTGAAATCAATGCATCTAGTGCAAGAAAACTTCTTCCTCTCTCCCCCCTCCAGCTATATCTATATCTCCCTCCATCTCTCCTCCTTTGTCTCTCTATCTCACCCGCTCCCACCCCCCAAACACATATGCTCTCTCTCTCCATATTTATCTATCTATCTCTCTCTCTTTCTCTCTCTTATTCCCTCTCTTCATCTTCCATCTATATATCTGTCTTCCTTTGTCTCTCTTGTCTTTCTATATCACCCCCAAAACATACACACTCTTTCTCCATATATATCTACCTCTTCCTCCCTCTTCCTCTTCCTAACTCTCTCTCTTCCCCTCCTCTCCCTCTCTCCCCCTTCTATCTCTCTTCCATCTCGCTTTCCTCTCTCCCTCTCTCTCTCTCTCTCTCCATCTCCGTTATCACTCCCTCTCACTCTCTCCACCTTTCTCTCTATGTGTATTTATTCTTACCTTCCTCTCTTCCTTCTCTCTCTCATGTCCTCACTCTCTTCCTTCTCTCTCCCTTTCTTTCCCACCTCCCTCTATCTCTCCCCCTCAACTCTCTCTCTCTCTCTGCCCTCCAACACTGCCACTATATCCCCCCCTCTCTCCTTCTCTCCATCTCCCCTTCTTTGTCTCTCTATCTCACCCATAAGCATAAACATTCTCTCTCTGTCTCTTTCATTTCACTCCCTCTCTCTCTCCACTTTTTTCTCTCTATGCTTTTCTTCTTCCCTCTCTTTCTCTCCATCCAACTCCATCTCTATATCCCTCCCTCTCTTCTCCTTTCTTTCACTCCCCTATCTCTCCACCTCTACGACTACATGTCTTTGTTCTTCCCTCCCATTTATATGTAGAGTTAATATATATCATTATAATATATAAAAAAATATTATATTAATTTTCAAAGATTAATTTTTAATAATATTAATATTGGATTTATGATTTTTTTATATGGCATGATAACAAAATTTATTAATAAAACTATATCAAATTGAATATTTTCGAATATTAAAACTTTGAAGTGAATATTAAATATATCTTATAGGATATGGTTTTTCTTTTCAAGATCCATTTTTTCCAATTAATTAATTAAAAATAATAATAATAATATGAATATAATCTTTCAATATTAATATTAGATTTAATAATGTTTTTTTTATGATATGATAACAAAATTTATATAAAACTACATCAAATGAATATTTTTTTAATATTAAAACTTTGAAACAGAAATATTTTATGTTGTATAGGAGTTTAATATATCCATAGGATATGGTTTTCTTTCAAAGATTCATTTTACAAATAATTAATTAATATAAATATTAAAAGATTTTACAACAAGATTTTGGATTCTTTGTGTTGAATTAACCTTTTTAAGTTGATTTAAGAAATGATAGTGGCTTTAGTAAAGAGTAAAGATGTTTAAAATTTTGCTTAATTTGGAAGTTTAATGTGGTAAAAAAAATTGTTGAAAGTAAATTTATGATCCATTCAAATTCAGTGTATATGATAAAAGAACAATTAAACTCATGAGATAATTTGTAATTTATTTTATCTAAAGGCATGAGATAATTGTATTACATTTTTTTTTTTAATCTATATTGTTATTTTCATTCTTGATTTTTTATCTATATGGTTATTTTCATTTTTGTTTGCCAACATTAATTTTTTCTATTTTCATTATTATTATTTATTGGAAAGACCAACATAAACATTATTTAGATCTCTAATTTTTTATTTTTATGCTAATCAACATTAACTAAAATTTAATTTTAAGTATAAACATATTTACACATAAAAATTATATTAAATTGTACAATTGACATACTTACACATTGAGATTACATTGACCTGTAAAATAAATTCAACATACATACTGTGCTGTAAAATGCGCATCTTGATGTAATAAATTTAATACCAGCTTATTTGGCTGTGGATTGACTTTCGTTTTATTTTTATAAATTTAATGTCAGCTTATTTGGATTGTAGATCAGATTCAAGACTCTCGGAAATTTAATGCCAGCTTATTTGGGTGTGCAGACTTTCGTTTTATTTTTATAAATTTAATATCAGCTTGTTTGGGTTGTAGATCAGATTCAAGACATATGGAGCAAAATTAATATGGAGTTAATTGGATATTTATTGTGATTGTAGATTCGGATCCGATTAAATTAATTGATGGTTGAGTAGGATATTTTTTTAACGATATTTAAAATTTTATTGTAATTGTCAATGTTTTAAGACTCCGACTCCGACTCCGACTCGGCCGAGCAATGACTCCGACTCCGACTCCGACTCGGTAATGACTCGGCCGACCCGTTTTCAATGACTCGGTCGTTGTAAAAAATACATTAAATATTTAGTTTTTTGATAAAAAAACATAATTTTGAAGATTTTATAGCTAATTTTAAAGATTTTCATTCATGTTTCCAAACACACAACATTATAATATAGATGGAAGACAACATATGATCAAAGTAGGCTCATGAACCAATCCATTATATCAAATGGTACCCAATGGCAATACATAGTCAACTGTCATACATGATGAAAGACTCAAAACAAAAAACACATAACCAAGGAGGCTAGAAATGGCCTCTACAAGACTACAAGTCTAC
>APFE030894289.1:235217-257082 GCA_000404065.3 Pinus taeda | reverse complement strand
GCTAGTAAAGTTGTTGTTAACTACAAGTTTTGGCAGCCGAGTCCCTAAAGTTTAGGAGGACTGTTGGGGTCCTCAATTTGTATAAATAAGGCTTAGGGCCTCATTTCAGTTAGTCACTTTGTAGGCAGAAGTTAGCTAGTTGGCAGTTCTATTTTAGTCATTTTTTAGGCAGTAGGTTAGCTCTGCATTTTAGCACATTTTCGAGCTTTTCCTTGTGGACAATTTTTGGAATGTAACTATTCTTTTGATCAATAAAGATGAATACAACTTTGCATCAGCTCTAATCTCTCTTAGGAGGTTGTAGCTCTTGGGGTTGGGCCCAACCCAAGTGCCTAGTACCTCCTTTGTTTACTTTTATGTGTTTTTTCTGCATTCTTAGAATAAAATCTGTTATTTAGAATACAATCTTGTTTGGTCATTTAGTTCATTTTTGATGATAGAAATAGTTGCTCATGTTTTAAGTTGATTTAATAGGGTGGTAACAGAAAAGATCTTCAAAAAGGGCTACCAAGCAACCCCTGACCTCACCTCTCCCTCCTTGGGACCATGAGCTGAGACCAAGGTGTCCTTGCTGCCACAAAAACACTGTTTTTGTTTCTTTATGCAATTTCTAGTGTTAGATTTTTAGTTGCAAAAGTTAGTACCAGTTGTACTTGCATGTTTAGGATCTATTCTTGCTTGGTTTCCACAGTTGTTTTTGCTGCCAATAAACTTCTGTTCATCTTTCTTTGCGGATGTCTAGGTCAAATTAGGTTAAAACAGCTAGATCTTTGGTTTTCTTAGTCTTTGTTGGTTAGTTTTGAAAAATCATGCGCAGAGCACCTGTGAAACCTCCTCTCCTACCCTTACCCCATCCATGCAACCTGCTTCGTCCTCCAACTTAGATTCTTGCCTCTCATTTGCTACGTTTTCTTCCTTTGCCCCAATTTCTTCATTCTTGTGCATCACTGCTCCCTCCATCCTTGAACCAAATCCAATCGCTCCTTAGCCTCATGCACTAGGTCCTAGACCCCTTAACATCCTTATCCAGCCTCCATGTCCACTTTCCCACCGTTTTTCCTCCGTCAAACCCCCAAAATCCTCTTTTCGGAACATCATATAGAAATTACAGAACATCCTGTAGAAATTTCGGAACATCATGTAGAACCCCTGTAGACTTCCTGTAGAAGCTCACGAAAGCAGTTTCTTGAGATTCGATCACTGTGAAACTCTCTGGAAGGGTGCTAGGGACCCCTTAGGCCTCTTCTAACCTTCCCAACCTCTTGCAAGCATTTCCTTTTGCCAATCCACCTCAGCACAGTCAAAAACAGTTAAAGCACATGCACAATAATTCTGCCAACTTACTCAAAAATACAGAAAGATGTTTCCTTTCAGATTTCACTTCAGAAGTAGCTTAGTCACATGCATTTTACCTTTCTAAGAGTCAATGGCATTCCTTTCTATAGCTTTCATCATTTTTCTTGCACCAATAGGGTTAGTCGGTAAAACTAGGGTTTACTAGGGTTTGCATTTCCTTTCCACTTTTCGATTATTTCTGCAAGTAGATTAGCCTCCTTTGAGTTAGCTTTCATCCATCAGTTAAAATTCTTCTTCTAAGAGCTCATAGAAGTTGGCTGAAGCTCCTAGCAGACTTGTGCCAGCTGACCAAGTGACAACTGCGGCAAGAGCTAGTACTTGTGCATACATCACCGTCGCTTCCAAGTTTGTTACGAACTACCGGGTTGATAAAAGTAAAGAAGGGAGTCCCAGGAGTTGCAGCATTATTGTTGCAATACTGGGGCCCACCATCTTTTTGGCATCGTTGCCAGGGAAGCGTCAGAGTATTGGTGACTGCTGCTTTTCTTCTATTTTCTACTACAACCTTCTGCTAAGTAGTCTATTTCATTTCCATTCTGCAATTTCATTTCCGCAAAATTAGATTAGACATTTCCTGCTTTCATTTCATTTCAGCAAGCGTAGATTAGATATTTCCCGCTTTCATAGATTAGCATTTCGATTCCGCAATTTCAATTATGCAAGCGTAGACTAGCATTTCATTCCTGCAATTTCATTTGAGCAAAATAGATTAGTCCTTTCCTGCTTTCATTTCAATTCCACATTTTCATTTCATCAAGATAGTTAGTTGCAGTTCAATCTATTTTAGTTTTGTAGGTACAAGCAGAAAAAAAAAACAAAAATCAACGAAAAAGATTTCCTTTCATGCCCTGTAGGAGCAGAGATAATTCAGAAAAATGATTGCACAACACCCCCACTGCTTCACACAGCCAACCTTCTCTCTTCTTCGATGGCTGTGATTAAGAAGAACCCCTCGATGGATAGCAAGACATATTTGAAGAACCTCTAGGGGAGAAGAAGAGGAAAACATTCCTCTGGAGCAAATGGCTCAAAACAGAAATGTTGGGAGCAGTACCTTATCCAAAAATGAATTTGCAAATCAGATGGAAGATTTGAAGAAAGAGGTGAGGCAATTTCTTACCATGCAACTGGATACCTTGTAGATCCAAAGGAAGCAAGAGGAAGCCAAGAGGGCTTTGGCCACCTTTTATCCCAGATGCACTAGAAAGCATCTTAGGAACGAATGTCCATTTTACTCCATAGAAGTGTGTTTTGTCTGTGAAGAAGACCATCCTACAGATCAGTGACCTTCCTTACCCAGAATCAAAGCAGCATATCAGAGCACCAAAGGAGCCACTGAACCACTCTATTATATGAACAAAAGGAGGCCACATGGACCCAGACCTTACCAGCAGGAACTGCAAGGGACATCTGAGACCTATTACAACCCCTATCAAGCCACTTCCATGCCTTCTTGGGGCCCCCCTGCTCATCCTTCCTGGTTCACACCTCCTCGTTGGTCCTCCACATATCCATATTATGCCCAACCAGCTGCTCATTCATTTCAATCTTATGCTCAGCCGCAACCTCAGTGGAATGCACCTCATCAGGGGTGGAGGCCCCAGTACAACACTCCTCCCGCTCCTTTTTCTCCACCACCTGCTCAACCGCAACCATCGCTTCTTGCTCCACCAAGGCAACCCCAAATGCCTGCCCAACCACAACCCCATCCACATCCATCTCAAATATAAACCCCCACTCAACTACCCATACCACCATTTCCAAACCCGCACATTGGAATAGCTCAACCTAATTGCAAAGTTGAGGCACAACATGTCTAAATGACTCCTCTTGAGCTCAATGATCTTCACCATAGCTCAGGAAGAGTATTGCAAAAAAGAGATTATCTTGAAAGCATTGAAGGACCATGTCCAGCAAAAGATGATTCAAAAGAGGAGATCAAAGGACCATGGGCTGCACTAGATGAAGAGAAGACATCATAATAGAGATCGAGAGAACTCCCTCATGGTTACCATCAAATCCTCTATGTATTCAAGAGAAAACTCAACAAAAAGAGGAAGATATGAAGGTCATGATAGAAGAAGATATGGAAAATGATCCAGATCAACAAAAGGACGAAGGATATCAGAGCTATATTGAGATATGGCTCCAGACGATCATTAAGTTGCAGCAGTACTCTCTTCCTCAGGTATGCTTGGTCCCTTCAAAGTCAAATCATCTGGGCTCTGAAATCCGGATACCTATTAAAGCATGCATTTCAAGCCTCTACATCATTTTGTCTCTAATCTCGATGTGCACATGGCTCCATTGGAAGTATTATTATACTTGAAAATGATTCTGTTTTTCAAGTAGGGTAGGGTAGGGTAAAAAAAAAAAAAAAAAAGGGAGAAAAAATGAAAATAAGAGGAAAATAAAAATCTAAGGTGAAAACCTCTTCGGAGGCACCTTAGATTGGCTCATTGACTGAAAACCTCCATGAGGCGGTCAATGGGTTGGAAAAAAAGAGAAAAGAAAAAGAGAATAAGATCCTTGGGTGAAAACCTCCCTTGGAGGTGCCCAGGGCAGGCAACTAGGGTGAAAACCTCCATGAGAC
Source organism: Pinus taeda (assembly GCA_000404065.3). Taxonomy (NCBI): domain Eukaryota; kingdom Viridiplantae; phylum Streptophyta; class Pinopsida; order Pinales; family Pinaceae; genus Pinus; species Pinus taeda. Next base: position 253,133 of record APFE030894289.1, on the reverse strand, counting down.
GCCCTAGTTGTTTTCAAAAATAAAGAAAAAAAGAAAAAAAAAAAGAGAAAACAGGCCTAATCTCTGTAAAATAATTGCAGGTTGCAGGGAATACATTGCAGGTAAGGAGGGTCGCACAAAACGAGGATAGGGGTCCGTACTAGGCTACAGGACATCCCTACAGACACTCCCTCCATGGCCACTTGCCTTTCCTAGGATTTGATCACGTTCAGTTCGAGATTCCACCTTCTACAGGAAGTTCTGGGCTTTCTACAAGAAACATCCTGTAGAAACTTCGGGCGAGCCAAAATCGATTTTGGAAGGGAATCTAAAGGTTGAAATCTGTTTGTTAGGCCTGCAGCGACCCCTATTTCCATCCCTCACCTTTCTCCATTATTTTTTCCAGTTCATTGTGCTTCCTTCCTATAAACTGTGTGCTCTACAGGAAGTTCCTGTAGAAATTAAAGGAAGCTAGAAATGGATTTCAAAAAGGAAGTTTGGCGAATATGATATCTTCCTAAAGGGTTCATAAGTCCTCCTACATTCTTCAAACTCCTCCTCCATCATTTCCATGCCTGCATCACAGCCCAAGCTCATTTTTTCTTACCATGCAAAAAACTCTAGAATGCTTGGAAGCAAAAATACATAGAATGCTTGGAAGCAAAAATATATAAAGTTTTTGCCCTAACTTTAAAACCATGCATCCATTTGCAAAAATGTTACATGGGGAGTTGTATAGGGATGATGGAAACATGCCCGAGCAATTTCAGCCAATTCTAGTGCACGGTTTCCAAGAAATTAGCGTCCATCACCTTCAGTCATTTTTGCATTTTCTCCATATCCGTGCATCCGTTTCCAAACTTGTTTCATGGGGAGATGCATATGGGTGATAGTAACCTACCCAAGCAGTTTCAGTCAATTCCAATGCACGGTTTTCGAGAAATTGACCTTTGTAATCTTCAACCATTTTCAGTTTTTCTCGATATCCGTGCATCCATTGATCGCAATTTTTCTATGGGAGGTGCAAAAGGATGATAGAAACATGCTCAGAAAGTTTCATATTGATCCAATCTATTGTTTGGGAGAAATGGAGAAAACAAGTTGTTGTCCTGTGAAAATTCAACGTCAACAGCATGAGGGTGAAAATTTGAATGTTGAAGCAGGCTCCTACAGCGTAGATCCGACGAGAGGATACCTACACAAGAAAAACAGCCATGAATCAGAAACCAAGCCATCATGCAACCACAGAAACAAATGCATGCATCAGAAGGAAAGGCCACAACACCTCACAGCAACCACATTCGACTTCCAGGTACGTGACTAAACTCGTTCCTCTGATTGCATGAATGTAATTTGAAAACTGTGTGAGCAATGAGATGGTTGTGATTAAAAAAATCAGTGGCCAGCTAACTGGCCACCCTCATCCAGTTCAAACACCGCTCGGTGGGTGAATACGACACGTGTGCTCAGCCATCTCAGGAGGAAATCTGGAAACAGGTAGTGGTGACCGTTTAAACTTCAATGTAATTGATGGGAGTGATTACAGGTAGAAACATGCAGTTTCGGGACAACATTGCCGTCTGCATGGGGCCAACGTACATTTTTCCACCTCATCCCCTCACCTTGAATCACGCCGCAATTAAAAAATGCTCGGCTGAAACTCACACCACTGCTGTTCATTTTCACTTGCAACGTCCTCAACTGAAGTATGTGTCCTCTGCTTCCACAAAATGATTAACTAGTCATCCTCCACTGGTTTTTCTACCTTTCTTCAAGATTCTGTTGCGTATCGGGCTCGCTCAGAGGCACAGTGGCGTTCTACAGGAACCAGGGGGGTCTTCTACAGGAAGTACGACACAACCTTTCAGAAACAGGGAAGCCTGGACTTTTCTTCGTCGAATTTGGAGTTATGAGAGAGGTAGGCTCGAAAACACTCTTCCATGCATGGTATGTTTCAAAAAGGTGGTGAATTAAACTGTCTTGAATTGGAGGGTCAGAGACAAGTCAGCCTGTGAGTTGAAAATAGTAGTTTGCTTGTGTATTGCACGAAATTTCTCAGTTTTTCTGCATCAAAATTCTTCTCCACGTTTTCGGTCTAAAATTTTCTTATAAGGAAGGCATATGCAGCTGTGAGAGCCAGCCTGTGGGTGAAAATTTTAAAATTTGCATATCTGAATGTTTCCTGAGAAGAAAACTTGGTCTCTGTCCTCTGTCTATAGAAGCAAAATTCTTCCTCTCATAACCAGATAGCTGAAGAATTTTTAATGTCCCTGAGATCTCAATCAAAGACACATGCCATAGTGAATTTCAGAGGGTTGACCCTAAAGCTTACCCCTGAGCTCATTAGTCGAGTTACTGGTTTCCCATTAGGGCTCCCGTGGAGCAAAGAAGAAAGAGGATTGGGCCAGACAGCCAAGAAAGCATTCTTCCTGCCCGAGGAACATCCTATAGAAGACAAGAACGGGGTCTAGAGAACCAGCCTACCTCCTCTTTGAGCGAAGTCAGTCTCCAAATCATGAAATACATTACCTGTGAAGGGAGGTTCAACATTTTCTACGACTATCATTTCAGGTTTCTAAGTGAACTAAGGAATGGACTGGATTTACCTCCAGAAAAGAAGTTAAGCATTCCCTATTTTCTTCTACAATCATTAATTGAATGTGGCACAAAATTGAAGGAAGGAACACTGGATCAGTTAGCCCATCATGGGCTCATCAAGCTTTTAGTGGAAGATGCCCTCCACACCTACATTGTCCCCCTCTCCTGGGAGATTTTCTGAAACATGTCCAAAGATGACGATATTCGAATTCTAGCTAAGGAGCTCACCTCATCCAGCAGTGAAGAAGGGAAACACATTGAAGCAAGACAGAAAACCAGTGGTAAAGAAACACAGGCCAAACAAGCACAAGCAGGACAGAAAGAGGTACGGGGAAAAGGCCAAATTGTTGAGCCTAAAACTGTGGGAGGAACAATGGCACAAACACCCCGGGAAAAGCAATTGCAGAGTAGAGCAGAAAGGACTGAAAAATTCCAAACAAAGGAGGGCACAACCAAGGCAACCACATAGGAATTAAAAGGAAAGAAACATCTAGCCAAACAGACCGAAATAGTTTCTACAGGAAGCATGAAAACAGTCAAAAGAGTTTCTACAGGAAGCATGAAAACAGAGTAGAAAAGGAGAAATCACCTGAGATTTTGGCCAGGGAGGCAGCAACTGTGCTGGCTGCCTTAAGCACATCTCCTAGACAAAAAGGAAGCGAAAAAGGGAGCCTTCCATGTACATTAAAGCAAAGAGGAGAACACGGATCAAAGCAGGAAAACCCTAGCCTAAATCAAAGGAGCCAATTGTCATTAAGGACACACCAACTAAACAAAAGGAGGAGTCTCCTTCAAAGATATCCATCACCTATGAACGAGGAAGCCAAAAACCTGCACTTGGAGAGAGAGAATTTAGATGATGGACTCAAAGATAGCTCTACAGGAAGCTGAGAGAGTTCTACAGGAAGCTGAGAATTCTCTACAGGAAACTGGGGCTAAGCTGAGAATTCTCTACAGGAAACTTGGGCTAAGCTATTAGTTGCTCAGAGGATGAGCAACACTTTCAGTAGGTGGTGATGATGAGCCTCAAAAATGGATAATTATATGGGCTCATTCAGCCTCCTAATTCAACTTAATCCACCATTCTCATTAGTTTATTGCATGTTTTTTATTATATTTATGCTAATAGAGTGAATTGGGTTAGTCATTATCCAACAAGTCTTATGGTGGCTTGTGCATTTTTGGTCATTTTTGAGTCAATCAAAGGTTTTAAATGAGCACTTGGCAGCCAAATTCGTGGAGAGGATTTGTAGGAAGATGTCCCCTTCATTTATGGGCCCTTACCTCAAATTATCCACCATCAACTCGGAGTTCAAGGGCCACCAAATTGATTATCACAAGGGCAGCCGAGCAAGGGCTAGTAAAGTTGCTGTTAACTACAAGTTTTGGCAGCCGAGTCCCTAAAGTTTAGGACGACTGTTGGGGTCCTCAATTTGTATAAATAAGAAGGCTTAGGGCCTCATTTCAGTTAGCCACTTTGTAGGCAGAAGTTAGCTAGTTCGCAGTTCGATTTTAGTCATTTTTTTAGTCATTTTTTAGGCAGTAGGTTAGATATGCATTTCAGCGCATTTTCGAGCTTTTCCTTGTGGACAATTTTTGGAATGTAACTATTCTTTTGATCAATAAAGATGAATCCAGATTTGCACCAGCTCTAGTCTCTCTTAGGAGGATGTATCTCTTGGGGTTGGGCCCAACCCAAGTGCCTAGTACCTCCTTTGTTTACTTTTATGTGTTTTTGTTGCATTCTTAGAATAAAATCTGTTATTTAGAATACAATCTTGTTTGGTCATTTAGTTCATTTTTGCTGATAGAAATAGTTGCTCATGTTTTAATTTGATTTAATAGGGTGGTAACAGAAAATATCTTCAAAAAGGGCTACTAAGCAACCCCTGATCTCACCTCTCCCTCCTTGGGACCATGAGCTGAGACCAAGGTGTCCTTGCTGCCACAAAAACACTGTTTTTGCTTCTTCATGCAATTTCTAGTGTTCGATTCTTAGTTGAAAAAGTTAGTACCAGTTGTACTTGCATGTTTAGGATCTATTCTTGCTTGGTTTCCATAGTTGTTTTACGTGATTTGCTGCCAATAGACTTCTGTTCATCTTTCTTTGCGGATGTCTAGGTCAAATTAGGTTAAAACAACTAGATCTTTGGTTTTCTTAGTCTTTGTTGGTTAGTTTTGAAAAATCACGTGCACAACACCTGTGAAACCTCCTCTCCTACCCTTACCCCATCCATGCAACCTGCTTTTTCCTCCAACTTAGATTCTTGCCTCTCATTTGCTACATTTTCTCCTTTTGCCCTAATTTCTACATTCTTGTGCATCATTGCTCCCTCCATCCTTGAACCAAATCCAATTGATCCTTAGCCTCATGCACTAGGTCCTAGACCCCTTACCATACTTATCCAACCTCCGTGTCCACTTTCCCACCGTTTTTCCTCCATCAACCCCCCAAAATCCTCTTTTCAGAACATCCTGTAGAAATTTCGGAACATCCAGTAGAACCCTTGCAGTCTTCCTGTAGAAGCTCACGAAAGAGGTTTCTTGAGATCTGATCACTGTGAAACTCTCTAGAAGGGTGCTAGGGACCCCTTAGGCCCTCTTCTAACCTTCCCAACCTCCTGCAAGCATTTCCTTTCACCAATCCACCTCTGCACAGTAAAAAACAGTTAAAGCACATGCACAATAATTCTGCCAACTTACTCAAAAATACAAAAAGATGTTCCTTTTCAGATTTCACTTCATAAGTAGCTTAGTCACATGCATTTTACCTTTCTAAGAGTCAATGGCATTCCTTTCTGTAGCTTTCATCATTTTACTTGCACCAGTAGGGTTAGTCGGTAAAACTAGGGTTTGCTAGGGTTTACCTTTCCTTTTCGCTTTTCGATTATTTCTGCAAGTAGATTAGCCTCCTTTGAGTTAGCTTTCATCCATCAGTTAAAAAACTTCTTCTAAGAGCTCATAGAAGTTGGCTTAAGCTCCTAGCGGACTTGTGCCAGCTGACCAAGTGACAGTTGCGGCAAGAGCTAGTACTTGTGCATACAGCACTGTCGCTTCCAAGTTTGTTACGAATTACCGGGTTGATAAAAGTAAAGAAGGGAGTCCCAGGAGTTGCAGCATTATTGTTGCAATACTGGGGCCCACCACTTTGGTACAAGGAAACAACACAGTAGAGGAATATGAGATTAGATTCACGGAATTGGTCAAGTATGTCTCCTACATGGATATTGATTAGCGCCAAGCATATCGTTTTATTTATGGAGTGAACCCTAATATTAGGGAAATGGTGTGGATGTGGAAACCATCCTTAGTTACAAAATTTGTTGAACATGTTCATTATGATGAAGAGCATTTAAATTTAAATGGTGGAAACAAAACCATTTTTACACAAGAACAAAGGTGTATCGGGAAGGCCCCTCATACCTTCTCTAGGGGGGGAAGTTTGAGGCCACTTCCATATGAAAATAGGGTTGTACCTAGAGCATCGACTATGGGGATTTCAATGGTTTCCATTGCAGCTTAACCAACAAATTTGAAGAATCATGCAAATCACGGTCAGAAGTGAGGAGCCACATGTATGGGCAAGGGTCTCAGGGGAAGGATCTCTTTCCAAAGTACTCCAAAACATTCTGTTCAGAGTCTACCATGCATCACTTGTTGGGGATGCGGAGGACCTCATTACCAACATGACTATCCTAACTTACAAACTAGAACAATCGTAGAGAAGGAAAAACACTAATTGGGGGAGCAAGCAACCACCATCGAATCTATGCAGAAGTTGATAACCAACAAGTTGAACACCAATCTGTCGTGGTAGAAACCTCAGGTATGATAAACAAAGTAAAAGTTAAAATTTTGTTTGATTCTGGTGCTACACATAGTTTCATTTCACCAGTTGCATTAGAAAAATGTGGTTTGACAGCCTATGAGCACAATGAATTTCAGTAAGTTGAAATGGCTTCTAGGATAAAATAATCAGTAGGACCTAGTGTTGACCAATGTCAGGTGAACCTTTGGCTGTGTATAACTAAGTTGAAGGCATACATCACAACATTGGGGACGTACAATGTAATCATCAGAATGGATTGGCTAGAGGTTCATCGAGATTTGGTAGACTTTTTTAAAAAGAAGGTGATTTGTTTAGATGATGAAGATAGGTCATTTGGGATTTGTGGTATCAAGAGAAGAGTGTCCCTACGATTCATCTCCACGATGAAGGTAAAATGTTGTCTCTGACAAGGTTGTAAACTATTTGTGGCCAAGGATGTAAGTGAGCAGAAAAGACCCTCCCCAGATCAGCACTCAGTTTTTTCAGAACTCGAGGACGTTTTCCCTAAGGAATTGCCTGGATTACCACATGTTAAGGAGATCAATTTCTCAATTGACCTAAAACCTAGTGCATAACCAATCTCCAAGACACCCTACAAGATGAAAGCTCCAGGAATTTTTAAGTTACAGATGTAGTTAAAAGAGTTTTTGGACTTGGGATTTTATAGACCTAGTATTTCACCTTATGGAGTACCTGTGATTTCGTCAAGAAGAAGAATGGTTCATTAAGACTATGCATAGATTATAGGGACTTGAATATATGAACTATTTGATTAAATGAAGGGAGAAATGGTTTTATCAAAGATCTATCTATGATCTAGATACCACAAATTGAGGATTAAGGAAGGTGGCATCTCCAAAACTGCATTTTGAACTCAATTTGGGCACTACAAGTTTGTAGTTGTTCCATTTGGTTTGACTAATGCACCATCAGTATTCATGAACCTCATGAATGGTGTGTTCGAGAAGTATTTGGACCAATTTTTGCAAGTATTTTTGGATGATATTCTTGTGTATTCCAAGAATGAAAAGGAGCATGAAGAACACCTAAGGGTTGTATTGACCCGCTTAAGGGAAAATCAATTGTATGCAAAATTGTCAAATGTTTCTTATTTCAGAAGAAAATTCAGTATCTTGGGCACATCATTTCAAAAGAAAGGATTTCAGATGACCCGGAAAAGGTAAAGTCCATAATGGATTGGCCAGTAATGAAAAAATTTCATGAGGTGCGTAGTTTTATGGGGCTAGTAGGTTATTATCGCAGGTTTGTGGAAGGGTTTTCGAGGATTGCACAACCCATCACCACATTATAGCGAAAAGGGGTCAAGTATGAATGGAAATATGAATGTGACACTGCATTCAATGAACTAAAGAGGTTACTAACTAGTGCACCGATCTTTCAAGTACCATTCATGGAAAAGGGCTTCAATGTCTGCACCAATGCTTCGAAGCAAGGATTGGGAGCAGTGTTGATGCAAGAAGGTGAAGTAATAGCTTATGCATCTATAAACTTGAAGAAACACGAAGATTTGTATGTTACCCATGACTTAGAGTTAGAAGCAATGATGCTAACTTTGAAATTGTGGAGACACTACCTCATTAGGAGAAGCTTTGAGTTAAGGAAAGGTCAGAAACCCTGAAGCACCTCTTCACTCAAAGGGATTTTAATGCTAGACTGAGGCGGTGGAGTGAATTCATGAGTGGGTATTATTTTGGGATCTCATACATTAAGGGGAAGGAGATTGTGGTGGTTGATGCACTAAGAAGGAGGCCACGAACCTTCTCCCTATTACCCTTGAGGGTCAATTTGAGGGAGTGTGTGTTGGAGAAACTCTTTGAAGATAGTTGGTATCTAAAGGTTATATCAACACTCCAGAGTGGGAAGCGGATAGAACCAAATTTTGAGGGATATGTCCTCAAACCAGATGGACTATTGAGATTTCAAGGGAGAATGTACATTCCTAAGGAAGGGGGTATAAGAAGAACCATCCTCAAAGAGTCATATAGAGCACTCTATCGTGCACATCCTCGAGTGAAGAAGATGTATGCGGATATGAAGAAACTCTTCTTTTGGGTAGGAATGAAACATGACATAGTCCAATTTGTCACCAAATGTCTTGAATGTCAATGGGTGAAGGTTGATCGTCGCCATCCAGTAGGACTCCTACAACCACATTACATCCCTATGCCTAAATGGTTGGTCATTTATATGGATTTTGTTGTGGATTTTCCACTCACTTCACATAGATATAATGTTGTATTGGTTGTAGTTGATAAATTGACCAAAAGTGCCCATTTTATCCCAGTGAAAGACACTTACGATGTTACCGATGTGGCACGTGTTTTCATAAGTGAAGTTATTTGACTACATAGGTTACCCACAAAGATCATTTCTGATAGAAACTCTTGCTTTACATCTAGGTTTTGGACAAGTTTACAGTCAACGTTAAGGACTCAATTGAACTTGAGCACTGCATATCATCTAGAAACAGATGGACAAACTAAACAAGTAAATCAAGTTATGGAAGACATGCGTAGAATGTAAGTCATGGATAATCAGATTCAATGGGAAAGGTACTTACCATTGGTAGAGTTTTCCTATAATAATAGTTACCACAATTCCATTAGGATGCCTCTTTATCAAGCTCTATATGGGAGGCCATGCAGGACACCACTGAGTTGGGAAAAGTTGGAGGACTGAATAATCGTTGGGCTGGAATTAGTTAAAGAAATGGAGGAATAGGTAAGACAAATTTGAAAAAGGTTAATGGAAGCACAAGATAGACAAAAAAGTTATGTCAATTCACATAGCACTGATCGAAATTATGAAGTAGCAGACCAAGTTTTAATTCGTATCCAACCCAAAAAAAGCCCCATTTGGTTTGGTAAAGGGACAAAGTTGTCACCTCGGTTTATAGAACCTTTAGGATCAAGGAGAATATTAGACCAGTTGCCTATCATCTTGTATTGCCACCCCATTTGCATAAAACTCACGATGTTTTTCATGTATCTATTTTACAACATTATTTTCTGATGAATATCACAAACTGAATTGGAGGGAATTGCAGGTCTCAGACGTGGGAACCATAATGGTCGAACCATTATGCATATTGGACTGTAGGGTTTGAAAACTCAGACATCACATGGTAGACCAGGTTAAGGTCCAGTTGGACAAGTATAGCCTAGGATCTGCTACCTGAAAGGATGCGGAGTCTATACGTCGTGACCACCCCTCGCTTTTTGAGCATTCGTGATGCCCATTTTGACTAGATAGCTAAGCCTCTATTTGTAGTTCCATGTTATTTATTTATGAACACTATGTAAGTGAAACTACTTATATAAATCATTAGATAGATTAGGCATTGTTGATTGAAATATTTGATGTATGACCTAATTTACGACTTACTTGGTTACGATTTATCTAATGTACAACTTATCAGAGTTATTATTGTTTGATGTATGGATTAAGTGGATATGGTTTATCTAGTGAATAACTTATCAAAATTATGATTTATCTAATGTAAGATATATTTCGAGTATATTGTTATGAAGTACAAAATTGACACGTGGATACTAGACTTAATAACATGGTGTTTAAGATCACTTATCTATCTATATTTTGTTGTTAATGCATGAATGAGAACTAACATGCAGATTGGAAATAACTATGTGATAACCAAGATCTACTCTTCCGATGGGGAATGTTGAGACATCCAATAAGGAATGGTACAATGTACATTGTCCTATTACATTTTGTATCTACTTGATATGCACTATTATGACATAGGTAAAGTGTAAATGATAGGTGACAAGACTACTTGACTAGATTATTCGATGAAAAGTATCCAACCAGCGTCGTAGTGTGGTCTATATTAGGGTGTTGACCCTAGTTTTGAGGAGGGGTGGAGGCATTTCTCACCGTGTAGCCTCCAAGCCTGGAATCGTGGGAGGGCAGTGATGGGCATAATCCGCTAGACATATGATGATGATTGTTAGTTGCCTGCTGGGGAAGTTAGGTCGATATAGTCAACGCTTCCGCCATATTGATTTTATCAGTGGTTATATCGGTATAGCCAATGCCATAATATATTGCGGCAAAAGATGGAAAGAATGGGAGCGGAAGTAGGTTAGGAATGATAGGAGGCTATAGGTTAGTTGGAGACTATTGATGGAATGTGGCATCATTGTTTGACTTACTTAATTTGACTATTATGTATCTTTCTCTATTTTGTCAAGCCTTATTATCAAACTTCTTTCAAACTCCTTGTGTCATTTTCACTCCAACTTTGGGACGAAATTTTCTGAAGAAGGGTTGTATGTAATTCCCACGCAATTCCCACTTGATCATATCAAGCTAATTTTGACTAGTGCTTAATTAATCTGCAGGTTTTGGCTTACAATTATTGAATAATATTGGTATAAATCTACACTCGTGAATCTGTAATTTTATTTTGCTAATATGACTTTTATTATATGTTATTATTATATTCCCAATGTGTCTTCTCAAATCTACTTTTGGACAAGATATTATCTTTTCCAATTTATTTCTAAATTAAATATTCATATTTCTATTTCCAAGGTGTCTTTTCAAATCTACTTTTGGACAAGATATTGTCTTCTCCAATTTATTTCTAAAATTAAATATCCATATTTCTATTCCTAATGTGTCTTTTCAAATCTACTTTTGGATAAGATATGGTTTTCTCCAATTTATTTCTAAATTAAATATTCATATTTCTATTCCCAATGTGTCTTCTCGAATGTAGTTTAGATAAGATATGGTAAGGAAAGCCAAGGATATTAAAATAAAAGGATGAGGGGTAGCCATGACATTAATGATAAGTGGTTGAGGTGGATGGGAGGAAAAGACATAAAAGGGAAGGAGGGTGAGAGGAGAAGGGAGGACCTTGGTCTTTGTTTTGGGTATTGAAGGATTTTATTTTAGGGAGGAACGTGGAGGAGAAAGGAGAGAATGAGAGAACTCAAACATGGATCTATTGGAGAGTGTCAGTTTTAACTTGGACACACTATAGTTGGTTGGACTTGGGCTCAGAGGGATGGGAAACCCGTGGAGGTTCTCTAGGCTAGGAATTCATTCCTAGTTGGTTGGGAGGTAAATTCAGTCGAGTAGCCAAGAGGAGCATGCTGACAGAGTCAGGAGCATCCTAACCAAGTTGTTGGAACATGTATTTTTCCATTTGTTGATTAGTTATGTAAATTGTGCCATGAAATTTCTTACTTATTTAATATGTTGTAAATAAATTTTTCTTGTATATTATCATCAGATAAATGTTGAGCTATAAATAGGTTATTTCCCTTCTTATGGTGTTTATATTAAATAAATTATTTTTAGTTAGAGGACCCTAGGTTGGATCCTCACAAGGACCCACTATGACTTGGGAATAGGGAATATTCACACTGCTTCCACTGTGACGTTGCTACAATGGTAAACCTCCGACTAGCCGCAGTCGAGTCCCTCAACTTCTTTCAGTCATTCATGCAATACAAGGTCGGGGTTAGATTCTATCAGTTGATTTCCTAGAAAGGTATTAGTAGAGCCAACCCAAACTATGGTGTTTTCCGCGTTGATTCCACTGCCTAATTAATCAAATTTTATAAAATCTGTTATTCACATATGAAGAAGACAATTATATATATATATATATATATATTTTTTTTTTTTTTTTTTTTTTTTTTTCAAACCAAGTGTCATAGATTATGTGTACTTGCATCTTATGGTCCCTACTAGAACCAAGTGGGTGTCGTCCCCGACCTCTGAGGCCAAGCATCAACCCTCTTTTGACACTCAATGATCCCTCGAAGCCCCAACTTTTTTCTTTGCTCACTAGTTTATTATGACCCTGTCAATTAATTTAACCAATGCATGCTTCAAATAGGCGATTGAGAAATATATTTAATAAATTTTCTAAATGAAACACTGAGAATTTTTTAAAAAGAATAGAACTTTGTGTGAAACCACTTATAATGGTATCGATTCCCAACCAACCAAATAGTTGCAGGTCATGTCATGGTGCATAGGTATATAGCTGGGCGCTTTTGCAAAGAGCCTCAAGCCATTGTAACTAACATTCAAATGTTTCAACTTAGACATTTTTGTGACTATGCAAGACACTTGGTTTTACCAAAATAAATACGAGTATGGAAATGTTTCAATTCTACAACATAATAAATCTTTTGTGATTTTGTAAAATTCTTTGATCAAAAGAATATTAGCTATGAAACACAAAACTTAAAAAAAATGATTAACTTAAGCTTAATATAATCAAACTCAAGGCTTTATGCAAATAAAATTTAAAACCAAGGCTTATACTTTTCTCATTGTTATGATTACATCTCTCAATCACAACAAATGCTTTAGTTTTGTTAGGCAAAAGTATTTACAGTGTAGCTTATGTTCAAATATAACAGAATTCATAGCTTTCAAAATTCAATAACTAAATTAAACCTCAAAAACCCTAACTATACTACCTTCTTAATATTTTTATTTATTTATTTATTATTTTTTTAATTTATATTTCAATCGCTTACTCTTCCTATATATATTATATTATATATTATATATAATATTATATTATATATCTATATATATATCTATATTATATATATATATAATGAATGGAGTGTTTCAAATCAACTTGTTACAATATTTTTATATTTTTTCAAACGAGTTACTCATATATATATATAATTTTATTCCCTTAACCATGTTAAAATAATGATTTTTTCCACATTGATTTGAGTTTATAGTCATTACATTGAGATTTTAACTGCTCATGATTTTCTATGTTTAAGATTTTCTATCTTGAAGATGAACCATTTTAGTAATTAATTTTAATTGATAGATGTAGAATAAAATTAGTATTAATTAATTTATTTATTTTTTAAATTAAAAGCGAGATAATTGGTGATGACAAATTATCATTTTTTTTTAAGAAATTTAATGGTGAGAGTATTTGAATAATTTTTCAATAGTGAAAATAGATTCAACACTATTACGACCTGAAGTATGTCTTAAAATTGTTTTTGCTTGGTTAAACATTGGTTTTCCTCGACCCAAGACCCAGAGACATCTTGCAAGAGTGAAAGCCTGCTCCCCTCAACCAAGACCAACCCAACACTGACCTAGAGGCATGTGGCAAGAGTGAAAGCCTGCTCCCCTCGACCCAAGACTGGGAGGCATCTGGCAAGAGTGAAACTTTAAGGACCACTAGAGTGAAACCGTAAGGACCACCAACACGTTATCCCATATGGCATGGTCTTCCTTGAATAAAGGTGATGAGTCAGGGTGCGTGCATTCTCCGTTCGCAGCGAGAGATGTTGTCCTCACTGCTAATTTGACAACTAAGTTATAATAATCTTCCTTGAATAAGGGTGACTCTCCCTTAAGGACCACCAACACGTTATTCCAGATGGTGTGGTCTTCCTTGAATAAGGGTGATGAGTCAGTGTGGGTGCATTCTCGGTTCGCAAGAGAGATGGTTGTCCTCATTGCTAATTTGACAACTAAGTTATAATAATCTTTCTTGAATAAGGGTGATGAGTCAATGTGCATTCTTGGTTAGCAACCAGAGATGATTGTTCTCACTGCAGGTTTGACAACTAAGTTATAATAATTTTCGTATGGTATAACAAAAATTCAACACTATCAAAATCTCACTCTAAAACACTCAAAATTCTAAAATTTACAACAATTACCTAAATTACCAAAAATATCTACCTGGTTAAACTATTTTTAATCCTAATCACCATTCCCATCTCAAAACCTTCCTAATCACCATTCCCATCTCAAAACCTTGATTAGATTTCAAGAGATGATTGTTAAATCATTAACATACATCTTTGTTATTTGACGTGCGATCATTTTCTCTCTTCAGCGTTGCTTGTTAATATTCTCATCTTATCTTTCTCTGGTCAACATTACTTTTATATTAACAACGAAGCATCTGAGCTTGTGCTCCCTTACGCGGTTTGAGAAAAAACTTGACTTTGTTCACGGTACGCAAATTGGAAGACATGAATCCACATATTTCACTGCTAAATTGCACAAATAATTTCTGACCAAAGACCTGCTTGATGTAACCCTTAAAATATTCAACAATTCACCGAGTCGCGTTCCTGATAACTTCCATCCTCGTGGAAGTCCTTTTCAATGAGTATTGTATTTTAAAGGAGAGAATAGTTTCAGTATAACTGCAGGAACCAGGAAATATCGTAGATTGGGTCCCATGGACGTAGACTTAATTTCTCCGAACCCTATCCAGAAGCGACAGAGCGAGCTTCAGCGACTTTTCTTCAGCCCCAACAACCAATTCTCCTCTTATAAGCACCAAAACAGAGAAGAGGGGAAACATAGATCTTATGGATTTTATTTCAGGTTTTTCAGCTTCATAGTCAGGTGTAATAACAGTTCCCACAATACATTTCTTTTCAGTTTCTGTTGGGAAAAAGTAAAGCAATATTCAGTTGCCTGGTTCTGTTGTTTGTTGTTGGATTTTGTGTCAGAATAATGGCTGAATCAGACTCTGTTTTCTCGGCTCCCTTGTTATTGGATGCCTGGGAGCTATTTTGTACCGTTTACAAAAGTCAACACGTTAATCGCAACTATGTGAGGTCTGTCATAAGCGGTTCAAAATTAGTTGTGTTCGCTTTTCGTGGCTTTCTGGAACCCAATTCAGCAACCAAATACGGAGAGTACCAAATTATATCAGAGAGCAGAGACACATAAACACAGAACTCACAACTTGTTTCCATTCGTTGATTAAACAGGTATTTATACAAGATAGAGAAAGTTCTGGAGATCGATTGGGGTAGTGGTTTCTTTAGGAAGCTTGCCCATTTTCAATGAATTCTAGAACCTACATTAAAACCTCTGTTGAATTTTGATTGTTGTAATAAAGGTGGTAGTTGGAATTAGTTCCTTCCAACACTCCCCCTAATTCCAACTATATAACAAACATACTCTTAATTGATATGCCTGTTGGTCTAAGTCTCAGCTAGGCTTACAACATAATTTGGATTTTCTACAATGCACAACTTACTTCTACACATTTCAAATTTAGCCTTTCTAAGAGGCTTGGGGAATATGTCAGCGACATTTTCATTTGTATTACAATATGATAAGTCAATTTCTTTTGATTGCAATTTTTCTCTTACAAAATGATGTTGTGTGTCAATGTGTTTTGTCCTTGCATGATATATAGGATTGTTTTCCGATTTGATAGTGCTTTGATTGTCACATTTGATTACTGTAGGTGCTTGTTGTGTTTCTCCAACATTTTCAAGTATCCTCCTAAGCCATATCGCTTCACAAGTAGCACTGCATAATGCTTTATACTCAGCTTCAGTGGATGACAATGAAACAGTGGGTTGTTTCTTACTGCTCCATGATATTGGTCATGAACCAATATTGAACACGTATCCAGTAGTAGATTTCCTATCATCTAGATTTCCAACCCAGTCAGAATCAGAATAATTTGCCAGTTCAACATCAAATTCATGAGTATACATAATACCAAAATTAAGTGTTCCTTTCAAATATCGAAGGACTTTCTTTGATGCTTTCCAATGGCTTTCACAAGGCTTAGCCATGAACTGACTAAGTATGCTAACATAATATGCTATATTTGGCCTGGTAGTGGTGAGATAGTTCAGACTTCCCACTAGTTGACGGTACATAGTTCCATTCACCTCTTTGGTTCCATCATCAGTGCACAATTTGACATTCTGTTCTAAAGGAGTAGATGTTGCCTTGCATTTAGTCATATTGAATCTTTTAAGAATTTCCCTTGTATATTTGCTTTGTGTGATTAGTGTCTTACCAGATTCCCTCCAAACTTCAAGACCTAAACAATAATTTAATTCACCAAGATCCTTCATCTCAAATACATGTGACAACTGATTTTTAATTTCTTTAATCAACTTGCATGCATTTCCTGTTATGATAAGATCATCAACATATACAGATATTAAAGCAACATTCTTGCCTTCATCTTCCTTGATGTACAAGTTAGGATCATTTTTGCTTCTCATAAAATCTTTCTCATCAAAGAAAGAACCAATTTTCACATACCATGATCTTGGTGCTTGTTTCAAGCCATATAAAGCTTTCTTTAACCTGCAAACCAGATGCTCCTGTCCCTGTGTTACAAACCCTTCAGGCTGAACTAAATAAACTTTTTCTTTCAACTCACCATTCAAAAATGTAGATTTGACATCTAACTGATGCATTTTCCAATTATATTTTGTAGCTAATGCAATCATGATTCTAATTGTGTTCAACTTAGCTACAGGTGCAAAAGTATCTTCATAATCAATTCCCTCTTTTTGTGAATATCCTTTTGCAACCAATCTAGCTTTATGTTTATCAATGCTTCCATCAACATTAAATTTAGATTTATAAAGCCATTTGCATCCTATGGGAACTTTGTTTTTAGGTAATTCTGTTAATTCCCATGTGTCATTCTTCATTATAGAGTTATATTCTTCATTCATTGCATCTCTCCATTCTTCATATTCTTTAGCTTCCTCATAGCTTTAAGGTTCTACAACATTCACAACAAGACACATTAATGCATAATCTTTATACCTTACAGGTACCTGACTTTGACGTGATGACCTTCTTGGAGTTTTACTACTTTCATCTTTCTTTCGGCTTTGTAGAGTCTCCTCTCCTCTCCTTGGAGTGTCATGACTGCTTGATGCTACTTGCTCTTGAACTTGTACCTATTCTTGTGCTTGTTCTTGTTCTTGTTCAACACTTGTATCTAATTTGACATAATCATCAATATTATGCCATACACTAGTATTATTTATTTTATCACCTTCATTTGCATTCTCATGAAACACCACATCCCTACTTGCACGCAGTCTATGAGTACTGGGATCAAACAACTTGTATGCTTTCTGATTATTACAATAACCAATAAATATGCACTTAATTGACTTTGCATCAAGTTTTCTTCTTTCATCTTTTGGAATATGAACAAATGCATTGCAACCAAAAATTCTTAAATGACTCACTTTTGGTTTGTACCCATAAAATGCTTCGAAAGGTGTTTTAAGTTCTAACTTTTGGTTGGACTCCTATTTTTCAAATAAACAACAGTATTAATGGCTTCAACCCAAAAACCATTAGAGATATTTTTACCTTGAAGCATACTACGTGCACATTCAACTAGTATTTTGTTTTCCCTCTCAGCAACTCCATTTTGCTGAGGTGTATGTGGCACTGTAAATTGTTGCAGAATCCCATTGCTTTTACAATATTGATTAAATTCTCTTGATTTGAATTCTCCCCCTTGATTAGATCTCAAAATTTCGATATAATTACCCGTTTGTTTTTCCACCATACTCTTAAATTCTTTAAAATACTCAAAAACATCACTCTTCTTTCTTATGAAATAAACCCATGTATACCTAGATCTATCATCCACAAAAATAAGAAAATACCATGCTCCACCAATAGATCTAGTTTGCATAGGTCCACATACA